>JAODAC010084220.1:0-105516 GCA_027575185.1 Mimaenictus wilsoni | reverse complement strand
CAATTTGCATCGGACGGGTAGTCCACGAATCCTGCTAAAAATAAAAGATTCGCGTTAATTCGCGGGTTGATGTTGCTATTCGTAACACAGGTCGTTCTATGTCAAGATCATTCAACAGAACGGTCCTTCAACTATTCTTTGTTGATGTACCCTTGATCGGACCGAGCGCGATGACGACTGAATAATATATGGATGTATTGTGCTGACATTGGAGACAATAGCTGGGCAGAGAAGAAAGACAGACATCTGAAGGTCTTTCTAAATTGATTATTAGCAACGAACATAACATTTGCTAGTGAAATTGAGCTATTAAACAAGATTAAAACTCAATTTTCCGAAAATATGAAATCCTGTTGATATTCGTTGATACTCATTGATTCTCCTTGATCCTTGAAAATAATTTCACGTGAGGGTGAAAATATCACATACTCAAACAAAGTTATTCTACGTCCTCTTTCTTAATCTCCACTTTTCTCAACTTCCACTTCAACCCTATCACCGAAGTCAAGGATTGTAATTTACCACATTTTTACGCTCTTATCTAATATCTTTTCGCCGCAGTTGGCTTTTGTTCGCACTGTTCTACTTTAACAAACACGTCACTTAAATGCTTCCCACCGTATTTCTTTCAAATTATATATTTGTAAACCAACGATTCAGCGGAAAGAGCCTTAGAAAACTTGCCGAAAGAAATCTAAAGTAACACGTGCGAGGAAGGAAAATAGAAAACTAAAACTATTTCCACACGAAAAAAAACAGGAAAAAACCGGGATTGCCCAAAATGGAAAAAACAAACAAACTCGCAACTAAAACCACAGGAAAATCATTTGAATTGATAATTTTTGTGGGCCGTCGCGTCGTCGTGTGAGGCAGCTGGATGACGACAGCTTGAGTTCAACTTCAATTTGAAAGTTTTTCGGGCACGAACATCGGGGGCTGGGATGCAGGAAGTAAGCCTACCAGAGTTTAGGGAATATTTGCGGGCCCTTTTCAAAAAGTTGACGAAAAAAAGTTTCGGGCGTTGAGCAGGTTTTCGCGTGCGGTGTTACGAATGTGGTGTGGCGACAGCGGATTGACCTAAGGTGATGCGACGTCCGACACTGAAGCGTAACTGGCGCCTAACAGGCTCAGAAAAAAAAACGTGTAATAGAATGCATGACATGGTAATGAAATTATAGATGCAAATCAAATTATTTAACAATGAGGTTCTTTTTTGTTATATAGAGACACTGAAAAAACAATGCACCGTTGTTGAATATAATATATATAAATACACTTTGTAGTGGCTTACCTAATAATCACCCACGTTTATCGCAAGAGGGAGTTCTTACTAGACCTGTTATGAGTTTATTACGAAACTAGAAGTTTGTAGTTTTTGATAACCTATTTCTCTAGTTGAAACAAAACACACATTTAATAACCATGGGTAAAATAGAGCATACAGTTAAAGTTATACTATATAACTATGTTTTACGATGCTTCACCTAATAGTCACCAACGTTTATTGCAAGAAGGAGTTCTTACTAGATCTGTTATATATACCTGTTATGAATTTATTACGAAACTAGGAGTTTGTAGTTTTGAATGCCTATCTCTCAAGTAGAAACAAAACATACATTTACTAACCAAAAACGATGAAATCGGATTGTTAGTTTCAGAGATATACGTCGCGAAAGATCGTAACGCTTCTATACACATGTTGAATGCACGACGAGAGTATTACAACAGGTGTAAAATAGGGCATACAGTTAAAGTTATAATATACATTCCTAAGTTTTGCAGTGGCTTACCTAATAATCACCCACGTTTATCGCAACAGAGAGTTCTTACTATAGCTGTTATGAGTTTATTACGAAACTAGAAGTTTGTAATTTTTCATAGCCTATCTCTCAAATTGAAACAAAACACAAATTTAATAACCAAAAACGTTAAAATCGGATTGTTAGTTTCAGAAATATACGTCGCCAAAGATCGTAACGCTTCTATACACATGTTGAATGCACGACGATAGTATTACACCATGTGTAAAATAAGGCATACAGTTAAAATTATAATATATAACTATGTTTTGCAGTGACTTACCTAATAATCACCCACGTTTGTCGCAAGAGGGAGTTTTTACTAGATCTGTTATATACCTGTTATGAGTTTATTACGAAACTAGGAGTTTGTAGTTTTTGCTAGCCTATCTCTCAAATTGAAACAAAACATACATTTAATAACCAAAACAGTTAAAATCGGATGGTTAGTTTCAGATATATACGTCGCCAAAGATCGTAACGCTTCTATACACATGTTGAATGCACGACGAGAGTATTACACCAGGTGTAAAATAGGGCATACAGTTAAAGTTATAATATATATATATATATACCTAAGTTTGCAGTGGCTTACCTAATAATCACCCACGTTTATCGCAAGAGAGAATTCTTACTATAACTGTTATGAGTTTATTACGAAACTAGAAGTTCGTAGTTTTTGATAGCCTATCTCTCAAATTGAAACAAAACACACATTTACTAACCAAAAACGGTGAAATCGGATTGTTAGTTTCAGAGATATACGTCGCCAAAGATCGTAACGCTTCTATACACATGTTGAATGCACGACGAGAGTATTACACCATGTGTAAAAAAGGGCATACAGTTAAAGTTATAATATATAACTACGTTTGACTGTGGCTTACCTAATAATCAGCAACGTTTATCGCAATAGAGAGTTCTTACTCGATCTGTTATGTATACCTGTTATGCGTTTATAACGAAACTAGGAGTTTGTAGTTTTTGTTAGCTTATCTCTCAAGTAGAAACAAAACACACATTTACTAACCAAAAACGATGAAATCGGATTGTTAGTTTCAGAAATATACGTCGCCAAAGATCGTAACGCTTCTATACACATGGTGAATGCACGCCGATAGTATTACACCATGTGTAAAAAAGGGCATACAGTTAAAGTTTTAAATTAATGGAGAGGACTGTAGGTTGTTGGTAAAACATGTTGATATTTTGATGTGAAAAACACGATTTTTGTCACTGTTTTACAAGTTTAATTGATAAATGGTACGATGTACATTTCTCCGTCTTGGAAGCAATATACATCCAGCAGGCTATTTCAAAAAACCCGGACCTAGTTATAAACGACAAAACCGATATTTTGGTCAGCTCCCCACTAATTCGTCTCCACACATAATAAAACTGTATAATGTAAAATTTTGTATAAATACATCTATTGTAACTTTTGGCTCGCTAGTACCCGACGATGCCTAACGGCGAAATGTACATAGTACCATTTATCAATTAAACTTTTAAAATAGTGACAAAAATCGTGTTTTTCACATAAAAAAAAGTTAAAGTTTTACTTTGAAAACTAAATAAACGCCAAATACAAGACTTTAAAGCAGCATTAAAGAGTTAAATTGATAAATTCTAACATCCATTTGAATTCACTTCAATTGGCGTTATTACCATCAACGTGAATAGTGTAAATAAATAACAGCCAGGTAGCACATCGGTGGTAATGTGCACGCACCAGCCGAGTGCTTAGTGGTGTTGCAAATATATTTGAGAGAATTGGAAATGCGAGGGTGGCAAATGCGCTGGAAGCACGCCAGGACGTGTAAATAATGCACGTGCTTACGTACGAGCAGTGGCGTCAACACACTGCACACGCCTACTGATGTAATCAATTGGTTCGAGTATATTTGTTATTGGGCTCATGCCACCACACGCCACCCCGCAGTGGCGTGCCATTCCGGCCTTCGACAATAGCTTGTACATAAATAAATTCTTCTGCGTTTGTTTTACCGACGCGGGCGACCATCGGCCGGAAATGTACCGTTAAATATGGGCAATGTGCTGATGTGATCGACGCCATTGTTCCCGGCATATTTTCTGACAGATACAAATTATGCGAGACGTATGCGTTGAACTCCCTCCTGCCGCGCCGAGTGATGAACACCCTAAAACAGTTTGTAGAATTTCGCTTATAAATGAGTGCGACTTGTTTGGAAGAATGTCGGATATTTTAGATGGTTTTGAGAAACTATTTCGATTATGTTTCAGTTATAAATCGTGTAGTAAAATGGAAGAAGAGGAAACAGTGTCGTCGGTAATAACGTTTAAACAACGTGTAAAATCGTAAAATATGTTTTACGACGATTTTAAGCTGGCTGAAATTTGTTCGGGAAACATTTTGCGTGCGCCACGATCGTAAATGCAAAACGTGCGAGCGCTTCAAATCGTGAACCACGTAGTTTTAAGCGTTTAACTATTGAATTACTGAACTGATCCACGAAGAGGAGATAACATTATTTTATTGCAATGCCACATTTTGCATTGTACTTCTTAGACTTTAAAAGAAATAGAGTTTTTTTAAATTCTAAAATGCACTTTTCTTATGTATTGAATAATGTATAAATTAACATGGAGAGTGTCTCAATTGTCCGCCTTGGAATTGAATGAATATTTTTGTAGGGACTACACGTACAAAAATTTTATTTATAGAAATAATTTGTGTTAACTGGATTTTTTGCCGTTCTAACTCGTTTGTCCAAAAAACAAATCAAAGTTCGGTGTAGATTGTTTCAATGATTACATTATCTTTAGGTTTCAGAGGACATACCAAGACGAACTACATTTAATAGGGAATCAATTACTGCAAGAATAGGAATTCTATGATTTTTATATTAGCAATTATTTTATAATAATTGAAATTCATATTTTAGTTCCGTCATTTGGTCGCTACATCGCTACAATTTCAGCAACCTATAATATCGCTCCTATGTAATTAATCGAAGGAAATCTAACTGCAGATTGTAGAAAATTTACTTCTCAATAGACTGATGTAAGATTTATGTAGATAGGAATATAGAAAATATAAATAAATATGCAATAATTAGGAAAAGTCAATCCAATTCATTTTTCCTGTTTGCAAAAGTTTTGCCGTCATTATACTCAACTTTCATCAGTTATAATATCCGTTATAAGTAACTTAAACGAATAAGTCCTGCAGAAATTTGTAGAAAATTTCATTCTGAATACAATGATGTCTGATTTATAATGCTAGAATTTTGGAAACTATGAAAATAATTGACCACTTTTAATCACGTCATTTTTCGGTTATCTTGTTTGAATATTTTTGCACGTTAGTTTTCTTACTGATTACATTATCATTGGGTTTCATAGGATATATCAAAATAAACTGATTTAATTTAATAAAGAATTAATTACCGCATGAATAAGAATTTTACTATTAATATACTAGCAATTATTTTCAAACAAAATTTGAAATTCACATTTTAGTTCCGAAATTGAAGCGACGTAACGACCAAATACGTCGCTACAATTTTAGCAACTTATAATATCGCTCCCAGGCAATTAATCGAAGGAAATTTAACAGCAGATTGGAGAAAATTTACTTCTGAATCGATTGTTGCAAGATTTATGATTAAGATAGGAATATAGGAAATATAAATAAATGTGCAATAATTGGGAAAAGTCAATTCAATTCATTTTTCTTGTTGCGAAAGTTTCGCCGGTATTATATTCAGCTTTCATCAGTTATAATATCCGTTGTAAGTAACTTAAAAACGAATAAGTCTTGCAGAAGTTTGTAGAAAATTTCATTCTGAATCTAATGATGCCTGATTTATGATGCTAGAATTTTGGAAACTATGAAAATAATTGATAAATTTTAATCTCGTCATTTTTCGATTATCCATTGGACATTTGACATTGGACTTTTTTTAACCTTTAGTGTTATTTATTATTTAGTGTTAATTGTAAGAGGACCCAATCTTGATAACTGACAAAAATGTTAAAAATAAACTGACAGCTCAACCATAAATCAAAGCATATTCTAAATAAACACCCCTTTTGAATATGGTCTCATTGTATCAAGTCTTTAATCTATATTAATCTCTTTTTGCTTATTAACATTCAAGGGAATCATGTGTAACGATATATTAAAGAACATAATTTACTTGGGGGATGTTTTTTAAAGTGGGTGCGTAGAAAATTACAGTGTTTTTTTTCATCGCTAGCGCGCATGGCTTGCGCTCCGATGGTGGCAAGTAGGCAGCGGATGATTTATATTCCCCATGTTGACACTTTATTCGAATGCGGACGCTGCCGCCCCCCGATCGTCCTCTGTCGCCGCGCCGAGTGTACGCTAAGCACAGCAATTCCCACGCTGCCACCACCGCCGTACCGTCGCGTCGCGGGCGCTGGTGGTTCTGTGTTTTTTGCCGCCTGTTATCCGCGCCGCCGCCATCCGCCGCCGCTGGAAAGGTAGATTTATGCACACAATGATTATTAATCTGAATTTTTTTCCTCTTGTCATATTTGTCATTTCACACCATCGCAATCCGACCACCCCACAAACAAACGCCGCGAAGACAGAATATGAATGAGGATGCACGTGTTTGTGGCGTACAATTTGGAATGTATTTTTGTATTACAAAACTCCCCCTATCAACATGTCATACATAAAAGATAGCGGACGTTAGTTATTCTTTTATTCTATATAGTTTTCTATCTTCTTTTATCTATAGATTTCCGTAGACAATGGTTGGTTGTATATTTGGTTCAGAGAGTTGATGAATATTTTTTGTTGAATTCGCCAAGCAGCGACAGCTGAATTATCTTTTAACGAAGTCCACGTTGGCAATGTCAGTCATATTTGAAACTAACTACTATTGAATACAAGAAAATTTCGTTTTGATCTACATCAACGCCTGTCGAGGTTCGATCTCGCGACCTTGAGGACAATGTCTATGATCTAACCAGTTTTGGTTGAGTTGCTGAGTTGAAGTCACCAGAGAATTGATAATGACAATAATCGAGAGTTAAAAAATGTGTCGCCTTTGAGAAGCCATATATCCTCTATTGAAGATTCACGGATTTAGGAATGATCATATTCAAATCAAAAACTCTTCATCTTTCATTTTCTGTTGAATTTGTTTTATAATCATGATTACTTTAACGAGAAACTTTAATTTTTCAAATCGTGTTTTTGAAAGTTTCACAAATGTGTCAACTTTTAGGAGTCGTAGATCCACTTCTAGAAATTTGACAGATTTAAGGATGATCTTATTCGATGTAAAATTTGGCGCATTTCATTTCATAGCAAGAACAAGTGACTAGCTTCATTACTTCAACGGGAAAATCCAATTTTCCTAAATATGTTTTAGTACATCCCAAAAATGTGTCAAAAAATCGCTTTGGAAAATTGCGTTTTCCGGATAAACTAATATAGAAAATTGAATTTTTTAAACTTGAAATGGAAGTCGAAAAGAAGATGTTTTCAGTAAGATCATCCCCAAACATTTGAGATTAGTTATAAGGGCGCCATAACTTTTCTAAATGATTAAATATTCGAGATTCTCAAAAACTCGTACTTTGGAAAATTTTATTTTCAGACTAAAGTAATGAAAATAATAGAACTATTTCAATGTAAATTGAAAAACGAATAATTGTTGTTCCGAAGAACATTATCCGAAAATCTGTGTGATTTTTAACAGATGCGCTACGGTTTTTCAAAATTAACAAACTTTCAAGATTTTACATAAACTAAGCATAATTGCAACAAAATACGAAACTACATAAATATTATAACAGAAATATTTATAACCATCATTACTGTAACGGGAAACTTTAATTTTCCAAATCGTATTTTTGAAAATTTCAAAGATATGTCAACTTTGAGGAGTCGTAGAACCTCTTTTAGAAACTTGTTAGATTTAAGGATGATCTTATTCGATGTAAAACTTACCGCTTTTCATTTCTCACCAAGAACAAGTGACTAATTTTATTACTTCAACGAGAAAATGCAATTTTCCTAAACATGTTTTTGAACATCTCAAAAGTATGTCAACTTTGAAAAATATCAAATCTTGCCAAACAAAAAGTACCAAATAAAAATGCAGATTCTTAAATGAAAGATGAAGAGTTAATATTTTGAATACGCTCATTTTTTAAATTAGGAGAGTTCCTTTAGGGCCCTGGGACCCTAATGGAACTCTTTTTGCTTTTTCAAAATTGACAAATATTCATAATATTAAAAAAAAACGCTTTGGAAAATTGCGTTTTCTGGATAAACGAATAATGATAATGGATTTTTTTAACCTTTAAATGAAAGCCGAAGAGAAGTTGCTTTCAGTAAAATATTCCATAAACCTGTGAGATTAGTTATAAGGGCGCCACAACTTTTCAAAATGGTTAAATATTCGAGATAATGAAATGAAAATAAAGAAATGAAAATAAGGTAATGAAAATAATAGAACTATTTCAATGTAAATTGACAGACGAAGAATTGTTGTTTCAAACAACATAATCCGAAAATCGGTGTGATTTTTAACAAAGGCGCTACGGTTCTTCAAAGTTAACAAACTTTCAAGATTTTACATAAACTACATAATTGCCTAAATATAATTGCCTCAAAATGCGATCCTACATGAATATTATAATAGAAATATACATTTTTGGGTTTTATCTATTTAGTTTATTACAATAAAATAATTTAGTAATATTTCTAAAGGTTCTTAACTGTTACAGGAAACTGTAAACCGATTCAAGGATATCAATCTTTCTTCCTAACTCTAAACTCTTAAGCTATATATCTTAAGAAATGTACATATTTATCGAGAAAATAAATAGGTATTTCTACGTATTCCATGAATTGTACCTGCGGAAGTATTTTAAAAGTTTAAAAGTAATGCGATTTCGCCGTATCGTTTACGTTAAACTCGAATTCGAGCATTTGAGAGTTGTGATTTCCGATACGCTGCCCTGTGCCGGGGCTCCGTGGTAGCAGGGCATCGGGAATTTGGGAATTGGGAGGGCGCAGTGGCGCACACTCCAAAGCCGAAACTTGGGATAACATATCGTGCGCCGCTCCCATCGAGCCGCTGCTGCCGCTGCCACCGCCGCCGCCAATAGATAAGTTATCCGCGTTGCGGCCGCGCATAAAAAAAAGAAACGAACACTGACATGTACATGCACGCGTGCCGATCACACACGTGCCAACATCAGATGGAATACGCGAAGATACGACTCGGCGGAAAATAGGTGGAATCGTTACACAGGACGTGGATGGATTGTAATAATTTATGAAAAATTGCTCTGGACTCTAGAGTTCAAAGATACCCATCGATAGCGCACACTAAACTCTCAAAATCAATATCTTAAAAATACTTTAGAGAAAGAAAAATACAAACCACGAACAAATGGAATAAAAGAATGGCAGTACGTTTGTTATCATTTATGTATGACATGTTGAGAGGGCAGTTTTGTTACATAAAATATTACGTTTGCGTGAAAGGATATATTAATATATTTATATCGGATTATTTATATTTCAAGTACTTTTGAGAAACGTATTTTAAATATTGATGGAATAAGTACAGTTATTTGTATTATTGCATTACCTTAACGGGAACTTTCTAAAATGTGTCAACTTTGATAAGTCGTCAACACTATTTATGAAACTTAACAGATTTAAGGATGTTCTTAATCGAAGTAGGAACTCACCATCTTTCGTTTCGCGTCTAGAATAAATGATTATTTTTATTACTTTAACCGGAACATGCAATTTTCCTAAACCTGTTTTTGAACATTTCCAAAATTTTGTGAATTTTGAAGTGTCGTAGAACTACTTTAAGAAACTTCACAGCTTTAAGGATGATCTTAATCGAAGTAGGAACTCATCATCTTCCGTTTCGCATCTAGAACGAGTGATTATCTACACTACTTTAACCGAAAAATGCAATTTTCCTAAACCTGTTTTTAAACATTTCCAAAATTTTGTGAACTTTGAAGAGTCATAGAACTACTTTAAGAAACTTCACAGATTTAAGGATGATCTTATTAGAAGTAGAAACTCACTGTTTTCATTTTTCATGGAAAACCTATGAATATCTTTATTAATTTCGTCGAAAAATACAATTTTCTCAAACATGATTTTGAAAATTTCAAAAATGTTTCAACTTTGAAGAGTTCTAGTGGCTCTAATAAGAGTCTCAAAGATTTGGGGATTATCTTATTCATAAGTGAAACTCTTCCTCTTTTCTTCCAAGTTGAAAGAAATGTATTATCTAATAGTGTTATGTAAATATTACTTATATAATTTCCTGTAGATCTTCGTTTTTTTTCACTAAAACAAAGCAAATACATTTTCTTATAAATTTTTATAGAAATGAACTGTCTAGCATTAATTAGGTCAGCTGAAACTATAAAAATAAACGCTATACGTCAAATAAAATTTAACTCTTGGTAATATTAATCTAATCCACAGATTATAATATTAATACAAAGTTTTCCTGCAATTACTACAATTATAACAAAAGAAGTACTCCAACATTTTCGCCGTTTTCAACTAGTCTTAACAAATAAAAGTATATATTTTAAAGTAAATTTTTGTAATGTCTGCATTATATCTCTGCAGAATTTAAAAATCTATTTTTTTCTCTCGGATAAGCGAATCATTTCTCTTTGGGATGCTAAATGCCGACTGCTTAACTGCTAGCTTTATTTTCCGCCCCACTTTCCAGCAGTGCACTGTGCAAAATCTGTTTTATTTCCCCCCATATTGCTTGATTCCCACCTACTTTATGTTTTTTACGTTTTTATTTTGCAACTTTTTTCGCAAGTACATTTTCGCGTCGTTTTACCTGCGCACAAATATACGCGCTCTCTGTTTCACCCTCCGCGGATTTCGTCGACATGTGCGAAATGCACAACATAAACTTCAGTTGGCAAGCTGTCGCTTCATGTTTTTCCATCCAGGCGTTAAGTATTCCGCGCTCCCTTCAACTGGGGGCCGAATGCATGCTATTTCCTCTCGCCGCACAAACAAACACAGTCTTTGGAAATGTATTTTGCCAAATAAGTTGTGCAAAACACACTCGGGTACACCGCTATTTTTTTAATGCAAAAACAGCATCCAAGAATTGTACATACATCTAAAAGGCTTTTAAGATACAAACTAAATGGAAAATAAATAAATAAAATTGATTTGTATCACTTACTGAAGCAACTATGAAGAAAATATTTCGAACATATCTGACTTATTTTTAGTCGTACAATTCGAATCTGCATTAAAAAAATAGGGGTACCTATTCCAAATTTAAAATTTAAAAAAAAATTTAAAAGAGTTACCCCCACCCCATCCACTGGGGGTAGTGTTGGGGGGCCCAGTATACACGATCATATTTACCCCATGGAATGTTTTTTTCGTAGAGGGCATATTTCTCAAAGTAATTAAAGTTTTGACATTAAAAGGCTTTAAGCGTTTGTAAATTTTATTGTATTACAATGTAAACTTCTTCATGAAATTAATATAATTCATTAGTTTATCTAAAAAATGTTAATTTACAGTCGTTGTGTCTCTATTAGAAGACTTTCAGGTTTATGGATCATCTTAATTAAAGCATCATGTCTTCATCTTTGATTACTCGTTGAAATAATTTTATTACCTCCATTAGTTTAGCCAGAAAATGCAATTTTCCATGGCAACTTTTGGTAATTTTATAGAAGAATTTCGAAAACAACTTCTATAATTTTTTGTTCTGAAAATTGCAAATGACTGAAATATCTACACATTTTTATAACAAACTGGCTATGTTAACATTCGAAAAAGCAAGTAAAAATATTTGCAGGACCACCAGAATGTTTGATGTGCACAAACAAGCGTAAAAGTAACCTAAACATGAAAATAGAGGTTCTACTTGATATGATGCAAAATATTTTCTTTTCCTTCGTATTATAGACAGAGGCCACTTCATGGATTATTCTTTACTGAAGTGATTGTCAAATATCTTATTGAAGGCTAACTATCACAAGGCGGGCTAAAAATGGCCACTAAACTGTTACAATTGAAAGGTTTACACTGGACAATGGCTGTTGGCGCCACCGGCGCGGCGCTCTGTGAAGTTGGCAGCACTGGTCCTTAAGCCGCGCATGCGCCAGGGCGACTACCCTTTCCCGCATAAACATGCCCTTCGTATGCTCGAAATAAAGTCAGTTTTACAACCCGCAGAAGCTTGAGTAAGTTCGATCCCCCTACAACATCCTTCCTACGCGCCTGTACCGTATTATTATGTGTTACGATTACTCCGTTGGGAACTCAGTAAAGCCTTTAAACAAGGCCCCGTAACTTACAACTCACGGGGTATTAATTTGGTTAAGACGCATGAGCGCATCTAATGGCTAAAATGGCTTCAAAAGAAAAACATGTTTTCAAAGCTTAAGCAACTTCATAAACGTGACTTTGACTGATAAGCTTTGTTTTATTTTTGTAAGTAAAAAGGTGAAAAAAGGTGAATCTACTAAAGATAAATAAATCAACCAATTTAAAAATTTGTTGTAGAAAAGAAGAAGTAGATTAAAAAAAATGGAAGATCTAACAAGCAAAATGCCAGAAAATAATTGTATTACATGTGCACACATTGAACTGAAAGGTAGACTTGAAACAAAATTGAATCCAACTGCGTATCCGAGGGGCGCAAATTGTACAATAACACTCTGCAACTGAATGCGAAAACTCAACACTCAACGCGCGTAGTAGAAATAATCGCCGAGTGATTTCGCCATATACACCTAAAGCGTGTTACTCATGTTGGTTTTATCGCATTGCATCGCGACCCGCTTTTGTTGCGTCGAGGGTTGGTTGGCGTGTGGATGTGTTGGCCTCGGCTGGATTTGCATAATTCGCGTTTCGCATGTCAGTGCAATAATAATGTGCGCGTTTTGCATAACATGCTCGGCTGGGCTGGCTAGACTGGTGTGGCTGGTGGCGGATGTGAAGAGGAGAGGCTGATGCACGCCGAGTGCCGAGTGTGTGGGTCGAGTGAGTGAAATTGTGGTGATAGCTGGAGCTAGAGGGTTGTAAGGGTTGGTGCAGGAAGAGGAAATTGTTTCGGTACGAGCGCGAACGCATAACTGCAACTGACACATGCAAACCGTGGCGGCACGGCGGGCGCACGCCTTGTGCGCTCTAAAAGTCGCATATTGGGTTAGTTCAGTCCTTCTATGCGACTGCCGCGCCGCCCCCATCGAGGGGACGCGGGCCGGCTCTGTACATGCTGCCTACTGTCACTGACAATAGGACCCGCTCTAATTTACGTCCGAATGTGTCGTGTCCTCTTGGTACAACGCCACGCAATGATGAATTGCGCCCGTTATTATCATCTACTTTCTTGCGCCACCATTGCGATAACGCTCCAATTTGTCAGACGAATCATAGGTTATAATTGATAGATTAATTATTAGTTTGTCCGGTCATGCCAAATTGGATCTGTCGGGCCCGTAGAACTTTGATGGAGATTAGTTACGCTTATTCTCATCCTACCAACTTGCATATTCACCGAAATGTACCATTTCTGAAATGTGTTCAGAATTGTGGCTTAGTTAGTTTACTAGCTTATATCTCTGCCTACTTTCTGACGCTTTACAACATATTTTTCCGAAGTGGCTCGTCTCCTATTGTTTATGTTTTCTTGCAAATACTCTGATGGTAAGCGGGAATTCACTCAAGGTGCTTTACTGAGGCTCTTCGACGGAGTTCTACGACTTTAAAACTTGTGAGGTTACACAATACAAACATGTTTCCTATCAAAATTTCTAGACTAGATACTTTGATAAGCATCAATCTTCTTCTGTCTCTTGTTTAGATATTTTGCATGTTCCTAAGTAAGTTAGGGTTTAAGAGGTCTTCCCAGGGATCTTTTTCCACGTGGCGATTTATCTCGGGCTATTCGGACTATTCTTCTCTTTCGTCCATCCTCTCTATATGGTTGTATCAATCGAGCTTTCAGTTCTTACACAATTTCACAATATCTACCATTTGGTTACACACTCTTTGAATGTCTTCGTTCTTCGTTTTTTATCAGGTTTAGAAGTGTTTTCTTCCTATGTTTTTCAGTATTTTCATTTCTGCTATCCTGAGTAGTCTTTGGGTAATTGTCGTGTTTGTACGTCAGCTACCCACTACTTGTAGGTAGAGTATTGAAAATAAGAGTGAACACATGAAGCAATCTGATGAACAACTAACTTTATTATTGTAAAAATCTTATGAACCAAGTTACAATTTCCTCTCATGTAGCGGGACACTTTGTACCGCCCTATGATTATCGTCACTTAGGTCCTCCATGCAGCTTCTTTTCTTAGGAATGCAAGGTGGGATATGCATCTTTCGTTAGTCGTAACGCAAGGCCGCAATAAGCCATTGCTAAATATCTTCGGAAACCTGAGAAAACATCAGAATTCATTGCCAAGACGTCATGCAAGACAAGTGACAGAACACCGGCCAAATAGCAGGTGTATAATATGGCCGAACATTCCTAATCGGTTCCCGTCACACGGAGCTTCACTAAGGCTTGTCAATGGAGCTCCATGATTTTAAAACTTGTGGAGTCATACGATACTTCTGTCTCCTGTTTACACATTTGGCATGTACCTGATTTAGTTAGGGTTTAAGTGGTCTTCCCAAGGATCTTTTTCTACGTGGCGATGTATCTCGAGCTATTCGGACTATTCTTCTCTTTCGTCCATCCTCTCTATACGGTTGTATCAATCGAGCTTTCAGTTCTTACACAATTTCACGATGTCTACAATTTGATTACACGCATTGCTAAATAACTTCGGAAACCTGAGAAAACAATGTCGCAACTTCACGTCACCTGAAAAAAAAACATTACAATTCATTGGCAAGGCCTCATGCAAAACAGGTTGCAGAACACCGACCAAATAGCAGGTGTATGATATGGCCAAACATTCCTAATCGGTTCCCGTCACAAGGAGCTTCACTGAGGCTTGTGGGGTCATACAATACAAACATGTTTCCTAACTAAGTTTCTAGATTTGATACCATAATATACAAAAGAGACATCTAGAAAAGTTTCATTTACAATATAATTTATGTTACTACTGTTCACAATTCCTTCAATAACCAATGGCACGAAACTTATTGGGAAAGAAAAAAATTAATGAAATGAAATAAATTTCCGTACATCCGATGTAGTTACGTTGTTACTACTAAAGGAACTTATATACGATTGTAGTAAGCGAACGTTTTATCTAAATTCCAGGTTGGGCTATCGCTGCGGAAGAAAGAGATTGGAAATATCGACTTTCTGTATACTATGCAAAACCACAAGATGCAGGGACGTTTACGTGCGCCACTCCAAGAGGAATAACTAATGGAATTACTCTCCACGTCGCAGGTAAATCCACTGCGCAAACGTTTACAACTTCCTGGTTACACTAGTCACACGGAAATTTGTCATCTGATAGTTTGTTTAGCAAATGAACAAATTTTCTCCGTAACTGGATAATTCGTTAACGCCAACCAGAACCAACGTCGGATATATCATTATGATAACTTTGCGGAAAGCACTTGGCTTTCCACAGTTTCCACTCAATTGGTGGTTGTTACCAATTGGCAGTCCATGAATCGCCGTGGGACTCGCTGCCCTTTCCATTGTTGCGGTCGAGCATTTACCAAACACGAAACGACTTCATTTCCATACAGCCAAATTGCATTAATTACCCCCTGTCACTTGGAACGTGTGAATGCTAACGAAGCAAACGCAATACAAACACCAAACAATGAATAATGTAAGATGTTTGTGTTTTTCTTTTTGACAGCTGTTCATTGCGAACCTATCTCCGTTTCCGGCATGCATCTTACTGTACGGATCGAAGGTACCCGCTTAGGGCATACGGCCGTATTCCAATGTCCTGTGGGATACAAAATTAAAGGCCATGCGAATATTACGTGCCAGGCTTCAGGTGAGTTAATAAGTAATTACCGGTTGGTTTTATTGCTTAGTGTTAGCGTGGTAGGCAGGTTTGTAGAGACAAAGTATGCATTTTAAAAGATATGATCGCATAAATCTCGCCAATTTGAGCAGGAAAATGGTCGGAAGCGGTACCGACTTGTGAAGTGGTTATGTGCCCCGCGCTGGATGGGATTGATGGTCTCTCCGAGCCCCATTTGCAGATTGAAGAACATAACGCTACGTACGGTGGGCGGGTGGTGTTCGGGTGTGCGTGGGGCTATAGGTTAATGGGCCCACCCGGATTGGAGTGCGAATTGGATGGCAATTGGAGTGGCCCGCTGCCGAAATGTGCACGTATGTATTGTTATGAATTTCGCACTCGGATATGTGAATTGCAAGTCATATTTATGGCAATCTGTTAATAATTAATTTTTAGTGCACTATTTTAAGAGCATTAAACAGGGATTTATGATTTGATATCAATGGTAATAAAATTTCCAATGCATTTATAACGAGTACAAGTTAGGGATTGATCCGTTATGATATATTGATAAATGAAATAAGGGAAGACTTCGTATTTTCAACACAAACACAGTGAAACCTGTTATATTCGGAACCTGCAATATACGGAATCATGCCTGCAACATAACATTTTCCAAGTCAGTTGGTTAGGTTAGGTTAGGCACGGTTGCTTCAGTGCCTACCTATCACGAATGGGAATTAAGGACTCGGCAGCCAAATGTGTGGCAGTGGTGACTAGGGATGTCAGTAAAAGTATCGATATCGATAAGTATCGATACCACGTGTCGATACTTATCGACTTTTATCGATACTTTAATTATCGATACTTATCGATAGTATCGAATTAGTCATTTTCGATACGTTTTGACATGCCCCTACATTGAGGCCATCTGTTGATCACAACCCCCAATTATGATGGTAATCATACTCAGAGAAATTGGATCACAAAACGGACATTTTTAAATTAACAAACGATGGGTATCGAAAGTATCGAAGATTCAAAAGTATCGATAACAAAAGGTATCGATACTTCGTGAATAGTTGACATTCTTAGTAGTGACGAGGACACCACGGAACATACAGTATTCGCGTGTGTGTCCACACGAGAACGGCTGGCCTTCGAGCCCATCATCGGCCCAATACCAGTGGACACATCGATAAGATGCTCGCATCAACAGGCGCATGGGAACGCACGCATCTCTGCGTTCTTCACGACAGTTGTCCGAGGCAGGATAGCCCGCGAGACAGGAAGATGGCAGTAGGCCAGTAGGAAGTAATGCCACTAGGCGATCCCAGGCGTGGGTAGGATGGCTTTCTTAACCATTGCCCATCACTCACCTAATTCTATCACGTTTTTTGATTTTTCTGCATATTCTATTAAACTCTACCCGTTTCTCTAACTGGCCAGTCAAATCCATAGGTTATGTACATATTCTAATATGACTTAAGGAAGGACTTAAAGAAGCTGGAAAATCTATGCCAAATTATGTAGTCCTTCAGGAATCGGGGAGAATAGGTGAGAGGTGTGAGATGATGTGTCGGATGGCCAAATATCAGAACCAGACTCCTCTGATACGATTGAGAACAATCGTACACACACAAAAAAAATGTGTGAATGAGCAGTGTAAGCAGAGGTGAGAGTCCTGTACTCTTGAATTTGTGCCCCTCTGGCTCTCAAAGAAGCGTCCGTTCTTGCTTTGTATTCACCCGTAATATATGAAAACCTGCCAACAACGGAAAAAATGGTTTCACGACTTTTCCTATATAGCAGGTTTCATTGTAAAAGAGAAAGTGAAGAAAATATTCTCATTGTAAAGAAAATTATACTGTGTTACTTTTGATAAATATTACATTAGGATAAAACCGGTAATAATAAACAATTATTCATAATACAATTAACTTTTGATAGATTTATTTAAATTCTTTTTAGTATTATAATTATTGATTAGTACTATTGATTAGCCGTTTGTAAGCATAATTTTGTATAGAAGACACAAAAAAGCATTTGAGTAAATCTATGCATGCTTCTGACAACAGTCGTTTCACAAATAATATGAAATTAATCTTTGTCAACAATTTTAAAGTTTAAGGCATTTGCACTTGTTACCTATTTACCCGGACTCATTTATAAGTCAACGTACATTTTCTATTAATCTATATTTTATATTATTTCATGTCAATCAAGCTTGTATATCGTACAAATAACTTAACTCCGTGTAAAACTTCATATAATGGAACAAGTCGATCACAGAAAACGGAAAACTATTAATAGTTGGCAATATTGATTGATTTAGTAATAATAGAACATTGCAGGCGATTTATTTATCAATATCTATAGAAATTAGTTTGAAAATGCTTCTTTCTTCTGTAAAATTACTTGTATTCCAATTTTCTTATTTGATTGATGGAATAAAATTAACAAACAAAAAGCAATGCCATATTAATATTGGTATAAATAGTACCATTAGAACAAAGTAATGTCTAAACTCTAGAGCTATTTGTTTCCTATTTTCTGGAACAATGCAATCCGAAAATCGGACAATGAGTTTTATCAGCAATTTTCTTACAGCCATACAATGTCCACCACCCATTGTCCCCATCAATGGCCTCTTGATACAATCGGAGTCGGCAGGCATGGATGGCGGTCGTTATGCCGTTGGGAGCCTGGTCCAGTTCGCCTGTCGCGGAGCGCACAGTTTGGAGGGCGAAGCGAGCATCATCTGCACCGAGTCGGGCTATTGGTCACACCCGCCGCCATTTTGTACGTCCCGTAATTGAATGACATTCATCCCTTTTGCTAAACTATTTGCTTATCGTTCACATTCGTAGGCAAACCCCGGTGTCCCTATCTCGGCGAGCCCGAGAACGGCGTGATAGCGCCGACGAAGTTCGCCTACGAGCCCGGCGACGAGCTGCAGGTGACCTGCAATCCCGGCTACGAGGCACCCTTAGAAGCGAAGCGTCCCAAATGTCTATCGGACGGCGCGTGGTCCGTCCCCCTGCCACACTGCACGAACTACTCGCAGATTTGAGAATGGTCCAGCTTGGAAGCGACTTCCAAGAGCAGTGTCAACAACACCGAGGCATACGACTACGATGCGACCGAGGAGATCGATGAGTTTCAATTAACGGGCAATAACACACATATCTACAATGTGTTGAATGTGACTAGTATTTTTGATGTGTATATTGAGGAATGAATGTGATTTAATTAATGATCTCATTCTATCATATCAATTATTTCGGTTAGAATTGATACCGATGCAGATAGAATTACAAATTAGTATATATAAAATATTTAAGAATATATAAACGAATTATAAGAGTGTAGTATGTTACCACATCGAAGTTAGGAGATTCAAAGGAAAACAAAATAATTTATAATAGTAAAATCAGAAATACGTATATAACAAGAACATGTTTTACAAAAAGACAATTTCGTTTAAAGTATTAAGTTCAATGTTCCATTATTTATTAGTTTATTTAGGTACCAGTTCATATTGTAAGTATTGTGTTTATTTTACTGTGTTCTGTTACAATTGTTTGTTTTATTGACAACCGGTTTCGCCCATTTGCATCTTCAGGGGACTGAATGTTGCGTTGTTTGATACTTTCCTGGTCATCTCATATGTGTGGTGAGGTTTTGCGTCGTGCTAGCTTCGTTTTTTGGTAGAGTTTTCCACCAAAAAACAAAGCTAGGACGACTCAAAACCCTTCCACACATGCATGATGACCAAGAAAAGTGCCAAACAACACAACATTCAATCTCCTGAAGTTGCCAATGGGCGAAACCGGTCTTTTTAACAACATTCAGTCCCCTGAAGATGTCCATGGGCAAAACAGTTCGTCAATAAAAGAAACAATTGTAACAGAACACGTAAAATGAACACAATACTTAAAATATTTCATTAATATTCACATTGGACAAAAATTCTTAATATATTGGGGCTAAATTTGAATCAAAGTTATGTTCGAATTAACCAATACGGATTTTCAAAAATAATACCTTACAATTTGTTTAATACCTAAATCGACGTTTCCAAATGATACCGGAGGTCAGGAACTCAATGTCATGAAACGAATATAATAATAGATTTGGAGAAAACCTGAATAACGTAGGAACCAATTTACAAAATATCAAATAATCTAACCAACTTTCTATATAGAACAACGTTAGTAATACAAATTTCAACAATCCGTTATTTCGAAATTCAATAAAATTTTATTGAAATCAATGTGGACATTACGATTTGGACATAAAATATGATGGAGATACGTTATGATGGATATTGTAATTAGTTTATTGTTATAAATTGCAAGCAATAAGCTTAATGGCGATTTTATTCTCATCATTGACAGCGGCCTATGTCCTTTTGTAAATACCGATATGTTTTAAATAGTATTTTTTCATATGTATGCATCGAAAGGCGGCTTTGACGATAGCTGTAGCGGGTGGAAACAAGCTTTTTGAAGTAAGCGTGCGCCAAAATCATCAAGCGGGCATCAAAATCCTTTGGGGCACACTCGTAGAAGCTACTAATGAAACACATTAACGCGTACTTTTGTTTTTCAGCCATCATTGACAATAAGACTGTGTCAAAATCGTTAGGAACTGCATTTAACGTGCAACTAATAAATTGTACCAACCCACGTCGTCATGATCTCTTTTTATTAAAATTTATTCATTAAGAAGACTTTGGAACAAACTTATTCTAAAACATAAACGATTATTCTCGCCAGCAGCAAGCGAACAGCGCGTGCCCAAGCGAACAGCGCGTGCCCAAAATGGCCGACATTAAACACCACAAAAAAACAGGACTTTGTCAAGTTTTTACCACTAGTCGCGAATGATGGCTAAAACTAATAAGTCCTACAAAATAGTTTTGTTACACGATGCAATGATTATAACGTGGGACAAAAGGACATCAGGCCATTGCCAAAGAATCTTGATTTTATAAAAAATACAACAAATATTAATATAGTTAATGGAGTCTCCTGTCGGTTGTTGATATTACAAAAATCATTAACGTCACATCATAGCTCGACTAACCAATTCCTGCTAAATTTTGAAATTTCAATCATTTTTGCTTTGTTTGTCGATTTAAAGACCCTAAATTAACAAAAATTGGTTTTTGCTACAGGTATCTAACCATTTAAGCAAAAAGACAACGATTTCCCCTTTAAAAAATTGAAAATATCAAAGTTTAAAAAATTCAGTTTTATGAATATCTAATATTTTTATGAATAACATTTTCATTCCGACTATTTTCAAATACAATACAAAAAAGTTTGCAATAAAGTACAATAACAAAAACTACGAACTTGAAATAAAACATCACATAATCCCACAATCTGTAAATACAAGTTACGATAATGAAAGTTTAAGTATTACATGTGATGTACAAGAAGCAAGTCAGATTAATATTAAAATGTACAATAAAGTTTCCAATTTGTCATAGTATACACTGAAATATTTAAAATAACAATTATAAAATAATACAGTGTTTTTCAATGTAATATTGTTAAATTCTAAGAAAAAAAAAGAGATTTAATGAGAAAAGCAAGGAATACTCAAAACAAATGACAAAAATAAAGTGTAGTCAATATTTCTATACAGTTTAATGTTATTTCAATGAGTGTACATACATTATACAAAACTAATTAATAAATTTATATAAGAAAATAGTATATCGAAACATTTTCGAATGTAATCATTATGTTTTCTTTTCAGATTCCATTAATTCATTTACAGCTAATAGAGTAACTTTAATGTGAACTTTAATTTGTACAGCCGTATTCATATAATGCTTTATTTGTCTATCAATTGCTTTTATTCGAATATCTGCATATTTATCAGCTTCTTGAATTTCCATCGGTAAATGTACTCCACAACCAATCTCAATGTGAACATTTTCCATATTTGCTACAGTAGCTGAGGCAATAATTGCTGCGTTGTCCCATTCGGCCAAAGGAACGTCCATGAGTAGATCTTGCTGTGGACAAGCTTCTTTAAACTTTCTAAGCATTTTAAAGTTCAGTTTAGCATCCATCCAATTTTGTTTCTCTTCCTGCAGACGGTCTAATGCCAGCTGCGTTGATTTCAAGTCTTCTTTCAACTTGCCTTCAATGAAATCATGGTAGGTTTCAATTTTTGACTGAACTAGCGACTTTTTCAACATTTGTCGTAATTTCAAACAGATTTGTTTCAAAGAAACGAAAAATTGTTTACTGGTTTCAGGATTGTTTTGACAGTTTCCAGGTTAGAACATAGAATGTTAGGTTATATCTTGTCGATTGATAAATATCGGCATGAATCATATGGCGACAATCTGAAACACAACTTTGTTTATTTTATTGATAAGATTGTTGCAGGGAGAGTTATGAGGACCTCACTGTGTACATTTTAGTTAATTTTGAATTTATTTGAAATATAATTTTAAAATTATAATTCATGTTATAGTCACAGAGGGCGCTCTTTGACACTTAAAAACAGGGTCTCATTTGCATGTAAATAATTTTATTTTTTAATACGTCAAACTTACTCCCAGAAGTCTGAAGATTTAAAACCTAATACAAGGCTAGATTATGATATTATTGTACATTGTATTTCATGTCATAAATGCATCAATATGTAAAAGCAATGAATGAATTTTTAAAATCGAGACCTGTGCGCTGTCAAATGACGTATACGCAAGTCAGTCACCTCGAAAATATTCTCCCAGTGTCAGCTCGTTCTCGAACAATTTCACAACATACGAAACCAAAGCAAACCCAGCAACGAGTGGCGAGACGATGACTACGTTGTCGTGCGTCTCGCAAAGTTAACTTCGTCGTTGTGTATGCATAATGTGATTTAATGTGACTACGAATCAAGGTAAGTGCAAGAGATCCGAGCGCAAAAATCCACCGCCTTGCAATCCCCGATCTTTGTGCGTTGTTCAAAACTGTCGACTCGCATTGCCCAGGTGGCAAGGCTTTTGTCGGAATGATGATTTCACGATGTCATCGTTGGGTTTTGACAATTGCGCCGAAACGCACGCAGATCGAACGCAATTAGCGGCGTAGTTACTGTCTGCGAAAGTCCTGCTTGCCGAAAAATGCGCTTAACATGCATGTGTCTCTTCTGGAAACGAAAAAAGGACCTGTCGTCCGCACGGAAACATTTCACCGAACGTGTGAATTTGAAGGTTAAAGGTCACGACGAAATTCTCGGAAGTTTCTCATCGCATGCGTGTGGTTCTTATCAGGTCCGACGATGGCGATGGGTAATTGGGAAATACCCACTGGTAAGGCTACACCCGTGTGATTAGATGGCATTTAAGCTGCTAATCACTCGATTTGCGTGCGAATTGCTAGCATATTGAACGCAATAGATCACCATGAATTGGTTTTTCTAGCAGATGTTTTAAATACGTGTAATTGATTTGATTTATTATGCAATGTTATGAAAGTCATCTAGTTTGATTAACCTAATCTTCAAAAAATAACCTAGGATTGAAAATAATCGATATTGTTGGTTATTCTAAAGTATTTGTAAAAAATATTTTCTAGTCAATGTTTTTTTCTAGATAACACTTTGATAAATTATGTAGTCATCTTGTTTTTTCAAGAAAACTTTTAATATTATAATTTAACCTTTTTATATTTTAACCTAAAAATGTAATCGGACTTTAATAGGTTATGGGATCATTTGCACTAAAAATTAAGATGTTTTAAATGATTGATATCTTTATCTAGTTATAAAAACAGAGTTTAATTGTTTTTTAGAATGCCAATTCAGGCTCCACAGTGGACGGAATTTCTAATATGTCCCGTGTGCGTCAACGAGTTCGACGGCTCAATGCGAGCGCCGATCTCGTTGGGCTGCAGCCACACGGTGTGCCGGGCATGCCTGTCGAGCCTCCACCGTAAGCTGTGCCCCTTCGACCAGACGTCCATCAGCGTCGAGATAGAAGCGCTGCCGATCAACACCGCTCTGTTGCAGCTCGTCGGCGTCGCCAACCCCAGCGACGACGATGTCGACAGTGCGATTGTTCCGCGCGACGCCCTGCCCTACTACGAGGCGTCGCGCAAATGCATCGAGGAGTTGGCACTCTACCTAAAGCCACTCTCGGCCAATGGCGGTGGCGGCAGTACCAATGGCAACTGCAATGGAATGAACTGTACGAATCTGCTCAGCCGGCCGATGCAACGTAAGCTGGTGACGCTCGTCAATTGCCAGCTGGTCGAGGATGAGGGTCGCACGCGTGCTCTACGCGCTGCACGCTCCCTCGGCGAGCGTACCGTCACCGAACTGATACTCCAGCATCAGAACCCACAGCAGCTGTCGGCGAATCTGTGGGCGGCGGTGCGGGCACGCGGTTGTCAGTTTCTTGGTCCGGCGATGCAAGAGGAAGTGCTCAAATTGGTGCTGCTGGCACTGGAGGATGGGTCCGCGTTATCGAGGAAGGTACTGGTTATGTTCGTCGTGCAACGTCTCGAGCCGCATTTTCCACAGGCGTCGAAGACGAGTATCGGACACGTGGTGCAATTGCTGTATCGGGCGTCGTGCTTCAAGGTGTCGAAGAGGGAAGGCGATTCGTCGTTGATGCAGCTGAAGGAGGAGTTTAGGACGTACGAGGCACTCAGGCGAGAACACGACGCACAGATTGTGCAGATTGCGACCGAGGCTGGCTTGCGCATCGCACCTGATCAATGGTCGGCCCTGTTGTATGGCGATACAACGCATAAAAGTCACATGCAGAGCATCATAGATAAATTGCAAACACCTCAATCGTTTGCTCAGAGCGTTCAAGAGTTGGTCATTGCGTTACAACGAACTGGCGATCCTGGAAAGTTATCTGTACTTCGACAACATTTGGATTTATTGGCGTCTATTGATTTTACTTCCGGTAAGTTATTTAATATATTGCACTAGGTACAAAGTCCCAATTCCAGATCCTCGTCCCCTCCACAAATTCTTCCCACATTAGCCATATCTTGAAATTTTGAAATTATTCATCTAGATTCACCAAGTCCAACATGGAAGGAATGCGCCGACGTCTTAGACGCAGGTAGGCAAGTAGTTGCTGGTTTGGTCGACTTCATCCACCAGCACGGCTCGAGAAAACTCCAAGACCCAGGTCACTCACCACACTCCAAATACAAGATAAGCATGTGTCGTGATTTAACTCTACGTGGATCGTGCCCTAGAGGCTCAAACTGCACCTTTGCACACAGCACCGATGAACTAGAAAAGTACCGCGCGAAGAATCGTCAACGTTCTACTGGTGGAGGCAGTGGCAACAGACGCCCGGAAGCCGGACGTGATAGCCACTCTCCGATTATGAACTCACATACCTCGCCACAACCTCTACCACCTGCCGTCGATGACAACTATTACGCGATGGCGGGTGGTAATGTAAACGTATCACCAATGTCAGTGCGCTACGCCATTCCACCGACGGTGCCGCACTACGATAGCATGTACTATTCACAAAACGGGAATTATTCAACGACGCAACCTCTGTACGCAACAAGTCAACCGTATCCGCCCGAGATGTATGCGCCGGCAACGCCTCATTACTTCCCTTCACCACCGTCGGAGTACCCTATCTCTGAGTATCTCAACTCGCAGATGCGCTCCACTGTCACATCGCTAACTCCAGCCGATGTCAAGTCAGCTGAGAAGGCATTGAGGAATATGAAGAGCTTGGCCGAGATGTACCAGCGTAAACAGGAGGTCATCTCGCAATTGGAGAAGGTTGTTGGAAAGAATAAGGCGGCGGCAATTAGTACGTCTGCGACGAATAATGCGCGGCAGGAGCATGATATCGACAGCAATGGAAGTGTGTTTAATTTCAATACGAGTATTACACATTCTGGGCCGACCTTTGTGCGCTCGGATTCGATTCTAACGGATGACGATTATGTACCGTATGATGGTGGTAATACTGCTGGTAAATATGGGCCTATTTCGAGGATGCCCAAGGATAATATGTGCGTGCCTGCCAATGTTTCAATGCAACAATATCGTGATCCTAATAATATGGTATGTATTTTTTAAATTCTCTACTAACATTACACAGTTCAAACAGTTCATTAAATCCCCGAATTATTCCTTCGAGCATTTCGTTTTCATTAGTTATCGGCACCAACACCTTTTTTTAACTTTTTAAAATTCCAAATCAAAATTTTCATTAATATATGTATTACTGTTTTTATTTTTAAAAAATGTTTGATTCTTAGGTAAGACGACCGGTAACAACTGCATCACCGATGCCGCTCTGCTATCCGATGCCGAACGGTGAGTACTATATGATCAATTCGCAACCGATGCACTACCAGCGCGTGCAGGATCCGCAGAAAGTGCGAGCCGAGTCGCAACGCGTTAAACAGCAGCTGCGCAACTTGGAGCGACAGCTCAATGACCTGAAGATGGTCACGCAGGGTGGCGGCGTGCCGGCGCTCAGCGAGGGCGAGCGGCTTACGCAAGAACTGCAACTAATTGAGCAGGGCATCACGGAGAGACACAAGGAAGCACGTTTGGTAAGACAATCATTTCGTTTTTCTCTGCTTAACACAACTTAAAATAAGTCCCTCCCAAAATTTTAACAAAATGTATTCTTAAAGAATCGTCTGGTATCGACATACAATCCGAGCATTGCTGAAAATTACACCGATAACGCAATGTATGAAGAGGACATCGCCAACGACATGCGTCGCCTGGAGCAGAGGCTGCAGGAGGAGCTTGAGGAGGACAATAAGTAACTTTCGGCGGGTGACTAAACTGTAAGATAAGTAGACTTAAACCAACCCAGCAGGAACGTGCGCGTTTCTTATCGACGTTAGAAGATGGTATAAACCCAATGGGTTTGCAGTTAGTACAATGTTTGTTTTGTTCAAATTTCAAAGACAGGTGGTTCAAAGAGCGCATGGTAAATAGGAAAATTTTATTCATTGACACATATATATATGGTGCTAGAGAACTAGATGAAATTGAGACAATTGGTACTATTATTTATTTGACGTGGTGTATGTTTCTGAATCGTTTATTTTATTTAGTAATTGTTCCAAAAATGTTAAGACATTATTGAATACGGATAAATGACGTAACTTTCATTTGACACATCGTTTTGGAAGTTGATATATTAATTGTATATTAATTCCAGTTTTATTGGAAGTTTCTATGACGCGTTGCAGGCAAGGGAGGGATGATCCACCACGTGATATAGATGTTACGTTGTTTGCCTATATTTTTGCAGTGTAGCGTAGTGATGAGGTTATGTGTGCGGAGGCTAATTGAGGTTATGCAGTAGAGTATCAAATGTAACGAGTCAAAACTAAACGCATTGACGTACATCACGAAGGCCTTACCTGTAAAAAAGCAAAATAGAGAGAATTTATTTAATCGTGTGAAATGAGAGACACTTAAGAAAATAAATAAACAAAGAGATTTATATTCGAACGCAAACTGCAGAGAATACGAACGTTTTCAATGTTAAGAAACAATTTATTATATAACTTATATATGAATATATATAATATATATCTATAATGTATATCTATTATGAAGTAATCATAATCATACTGTGTGTGATTGGGTATATCAATGTTATCAGTTGATTGAAGAAAAAGCAAAGAAAAAAAACAAACAGAAATGGATCACTATTGACTTACTAACTTCTATAATAACCATTTAAATAAGCTAATTTTTGTATTCATTGTAAAATGAAGACACATTCATTGATGTTGTGTAAAACTTATATTTATATAAAATCTACTAGTTGACTTTAAGCGCGTTTCTGCAGAGGAACGGACGCTGCAAAACTTTATAAATCGTTGTGCAATCAAAAAGTTTAAAATGAATCACTTGAAAATCGTACGAAATTGACAATACCATTGACTAAAACAGAGATGATGTATTTTTTCTGACAACTAGGCTACAAACAACAACTACGTACAGATTCCACACATGATTAGTTTGTCTTGTTTGCGATTTGCGCCTACGCTATCTGCGTAATTTCCGATTGTGAATTTTGGAGTGAATACTGTGGCATTGGGCTAGATGGGAACTGATGATAAACATGTATTATATTAAACGACATTTAGCTGCAGATACTCTTCGAGTAAGCGTATAGTTTGAAATTGGAAATACAGTAAAATAACGTTGATTACAGAGCTGTACAACTAACGAATGGACATTATAATGATTCAAACTGATATTATACTGATTATATTAATCGAAACATTTGTATATTTGGGTGGAAGTATATATATTTCAAATATATCTATATATTGCTATTCATTGATTGTATTTATTTTTAATATCAGTTTTGTTGTTGTTTTCAGCCGGTTTTTTATCGATCGTTAACTTGTGTGATAATTAACTCTTTCTGATTTTACCGACTACATTTTTGTATTCATGTACCCTTGCGTAAAGCAATGTTCACGCTGAATCGATTGGTACATGATTTGTAATCCTAGAAATTCAGGAAATATAAAAAAACGAAAAACGTCATTTTATGGAAAAGATGATTTTTTAAACGAAATATTTCTCAATAATTAGCCAACTCTTAGGTATAAATGTATATATCGAAACAAACCATATTTAATGAAGAATCGATCTGTGCAAGAATGGGCATTCTATCGACTGTAAATTAAAAAATATTTTAGGACAAAATTTGAATTTCATATTTCAGTTCCTTACCATACCTGTATTTATGTAACTTTTCGGGCATCATGATTAGTGGGTAGCCTATAATAACTTTATGAATTTATTATATTCTTATAAATTATTACACAATCCATCAAGTCGCAATTAATGAAATCATATTTAGTTATACTTATGGGATTTATTAATTTATGTTTCCAATATCAAAAACCATTTTGGTTTCGTTAATACGTCAATGTCAAAGAGGTCAAATAATCATTTTCCTTCTATCTAATAATATAAAATAAAATATTAATGACATTGTTTCGCAACATCTTAAAATTAATTTAATTGTTGCTCCCTTTGAGTATTTTTTGCTAATATGAAATTTTTACAATAGAGCTGTGGAATGTCAAAATTTTCATGGAAACTAGTTCCAAAAATTGCCACCGTAAACTTATGACAGGTATCGTGTATGTCGTGCATCACGCCGATTCGAACGTAACGCACATTCGCGAACCGTCGCCGGGCGGCAAGACGCGTTCTACAGCGCCATTACATTTCTACACTATTGAAACCACGAGCGACGGTTACAAGCGGCGTGGCGTGTAAGTGCGTGCGGGAAATCGTGCAAAGCTAGTGACTTCCCAGTGCCCCAGACATCGCAGCCACAATGTTCAACACCAAGCTGGAGGTCGACCGGCACGTGGAGAAATGTATGCGAAATCTGAACAGCGAAGTCGAGGTAATGCCTATTTTCTATCATTTTGCTTACAACGCATACCACCCGCGACCCAACTGACCCAGAATCAAGTAGATTTAACGATCGAAACTTTGCATAATATTATGTAATATGATATATTGATAACACCTTTTTCGTACTACAACAAACATTCCTGAAAAGTGGATGCATTTTTTGGTCGAATATATTTTGAGAAAATTGGCGCCTAAATGCTGCATCCATTTTGTTTTCAACGTTATCTTATTTTCCCTGTTTATTAATGAATTTTAGTAAATATAGGGCTGAATATAATCAATTTGAGCGAGAACACTAGATATGTGTAAATATAACTAGTGCTTAATGATAGGATATTGATTAGGGTTTGGTTTTTGATTTTTCGCATGAATGAACATAACCTCAATGCTACACATTTTATCTTGAGAATTTTGTTACTATTTAAAGTTGCCAACTATGATGACACTGTAAACGTATATATTGATAGCATAATGCAATTGAGCGATATTGTTTCTCTATTTACCACCTAAAATAAACAAAAAAATTAAATGTAAACTCAATTGTTTGATTTGTTGCAGCGTAATTTACGCGGACTTGCGTTTGCGAAAATGTACTATAAAGTACGCGAATATGAACAAGCTTTACGGTACGTTATAGTCTACTTAAACTCGAAACCATCGTCAGCAGAAGGCCAGAATCTTCATGGGAAAATTCTCGAACATCTCGGCAGGACAACACAGGCATTGGAAGCCTACAGACTGAGTTTGGATCTTGATAACAAACAGAATAATTTAGTCTTGAAAAGTATGTATTAATTTCATTTGAAAATGTTCTTTTCGTCGTTACTATATTTACCGTTATTTCATTTTTGTTGTTGTTTGTTATAATTCCTGTTTTTTGTTGTTATTAAATAGTTTGCGAATTAATGGCGAAAGAACTACACCATTTCGACTCATCCAGTGCTCGCTATTATTGCGAGAAAGCCCAATCCATCGACCCAAACAACCCAGTGATCTTTCATCTTAAGGAACGACTCGTCGCTGCCGCCAGCAAGGATCCCAACGACGTAACGAATCTTCTCCTCAAAGAGCTCGAATCACGGCCACTCGATGTTGATGTACGCGTCCGTCTCCTGCGACACCTCGTCCAGAACAATCGAGCACGTGAAGCGTACACTCACGCCTATGATATCGAGCAGAAACATAGCGATATCTTCCTCAACCATCACAAATGGTGCGAGACTGTCGTGGAAGTGCTCGGGGTTTATCGCAGCACGAACAATGTGTTAACGTGGGAGTTTTGGATGATGTACGTCTGTGCGCTGGATCGTTTAGTGGCGCTGAGTTTCAATGATCGCACCAGGGATTTGGAGCATACACCATTGGTTCTCAATTTTGATCAGATTCTGCAGCACGCCAGCGACAAACTGATTGCCTGCCCGCAGAAGCAGCTCGTTCAGGAGTTTTGGACACATTACAGCGGCCAACTGTGTTGGCACTTTCTCACACTGCTGTACAAACAGGCACGGAAGGCGTTGATTAAGTACAGAGAAGCTGGACAGATGGGTGTACCCTTGCTTTTTGCCTCTTACTGTTTTAAGCCCGCCGATTTGCAAGCACTCTGGTTGGAACATGCGACGACTGGCAGCCGTGCTCAACTACAGCGTTGGCATCGTGAGGCTGCGTATCGTTGCGCGCAAGCTGGGCACATGCTCGCAAGTTTGGCACAGGATCGCAAAACGACATTAATCGAACGTGGCACTCATGGTGTCACCGGCCAATGGCGCGAGAAGACATTCAAATTCATTTTTATTTCACGCGAACAGCAGAACAAAGCCACCACCTCGTTCTTTGCACTTTCGAATCAATTGCTCGAAATACCCATTCGTTTGCCTGAAAACGACGATCTTATTGCGTTCGCGAAAACCGCTCAATTATTACACCCAAATTCGCTACATCATCATATTTGGCTGGGTCTGAATTCACAGCTCTCAGACTTTGAATGTGCTGTCTTCCCGGGTCTGCAATATACAGTAAAAACTTTTACAAATTGCGCAGCTGAAACATTGAGCGTTTTGGATGTGCAAGCATTCATTTTCGCATCGACTTTGTGCGGACAATCACAGCTCGATGAACAGAAGAACTCCATCTACTACAACGCTGATCGGCCGAAAGTTTTACCCATTCCATGTACCGATCTCCTTGGCACCGCGCAGCAAGAAAAGTGGTTACAATGCGCGTACAAATTGTTTACCAATCAACCCAATGTCGATGTTACCGAAATGCGTATGACATTGATTCGTGGCATTGAGACGATTCGCTGTGTTGGTAATCACGGTATGGATGCGAAACTCTTGGTGCAGATGGCGAGGCGTTTCGCCGAGCGTGCTTCCAAAGTATCGAAGCAGTCTGAAATTGAGGCAAATGAGACGCGAGCTGAGATGTATTGGCGCGCGGCAATGTATCTCCTCGAAAAGCACAAGAAAAACGAGCATATTTCACACATTTCGAATCGCCTCTTTGATTACAAAGGAAAAGACCTCACGCTTGATCAGGTACACGAGGCTATTAATGACGGTAAACTCTTCCTGGGACGACAGGCGATGAAGAAGAAAGACTATGAGACTGCTATGAATGCGTTCAAAAACATCAAAGATCCGTACGCGTCGTTTTATCAAGCACAGATTTATAAAATGATGGCCGATAAAGAAACCAATCTTAAATCGGAGAATGTTACGTCGGAGATGCGATCGCAGAATATTATTCTGTTAACGAAAGCGAGGGATTGCTTATATTTGACACTGGACCGCCTGAGAACGCCTGGCAGCGATCCGAAACATCCACTCTATGAGGTTCTCCATCCGGAAATTGAGAAAAATGATAGATTGCTTGCTCGTATCGATCCCGATAACAATCGGAATGAGTGCGACGGCATGTCAGATGATAACGTATCATCTATTGAGAGTGACTTTAACTGCACGCTCAGTCGATTAGAGACGAGTAATCACGGCGTTCATTCGACTCCATTCCGCATGGACAATTCGCGAAGGGATGTCCGCGAAGCTCGGCCATCACCCGAACGTCTTGACGCTCAAATCCGTCAACTCGCTGCATCAAAGGACATCACTCTAAATAAGGTTTTGGAGCAGAATAGACACGTGATTGATTCGCAGAAATGCATTGCCGAGGAGCTGAAGACGTTCCGCGAGACTGTCGCCGATTTGACAAGCACGATTAACGACTTGAAAGCTTTGAAGATTATCGCCGAGGATGTGAAGCAAATCAAACAGACTGTCGATGATCTTGATAGCTTGCGAAGTGTCAGTGATATGGTTTACGAACTGCGCAAAGAAGTAGCTGAATTGAAAAAGAACTCAGCGAGTACGAGCAAAAGCAAACCGAGTCAATTGAGCGACGAAGATTTATATGGCTTTGAAGATGTTGATCTATCTGCAGAGATTGCGAATACGACTACACCTTTGTCTGCCCTGTATCAGAATGCGGCTGGGAGAATGAATCAAAGCGTTCAGAATATGGGTTATCCCGTTTCGAATCCACTCTATGGATATCCACTTTATCCGCCTTATGCTGGAATGCCAGGAATGATGGCGGGAGTCAACTTCCCACAGGCTCATCCAGCTGATGCAGCCGCTGCTCATCTGGCGGCTGATTATAGAGCTATGAATTCATTGCTTCAGGGATATTCACATGCGTCGACGATGCAAACTTTGCCTCAACAAATGGGTGCATCTCCCGGATATATGCCCGTGCCACAAACGCAGCAATACCCCTTGCAGACACAACCAACGAATCTGTTTGCTGGAAGTGCGTCTTCACAGTCTATTTCGTCTGCACCTACAACGGTGATGCCAAGTTCTCAGTCACTCGCATTTGGAATGGGATCTGTTTCCACGAGTTCTGCACCAAATTCAACATCCATGGGATCTCTTACCTTCGGCAATACTAGCAGTATGGGTTTGACTGGAAGCAGTGTTGCTCCTTCGTTGAGTGCACCTTCTTCCGCACCACCTCCGTTGGCTCCAATCTCAGTGCCTACTTCACGCCCAGCACCGGTGAATGTTGTGATTACTTCTTCGGATCCGCTTCCTAAAGCTGTTGCAACTCAACAGCCTGTGCTCTCCGTAACGATTCCACCAGAACATCTTAAAGGTAATAAAGTTCATAATTATCAAATTACACTGCCGGCCAGTGTAACTTCTCCGGCGAACGCTCCTTCCGTTTTGAGCCAAGCGCCATTGGTTGTATCCACTCAGAGTATTCTCTCGAATGTCTCTGCACCAATTTACTCTGCTCTCAGTGAGTCACCTTCGAAAACTGGTAGTGCTAGCAGTGCTCTAGGTTTACAGATTGAAAAATCACTGAATAACAGCTTCAATCGCACTTCGAATGATTCCGAAGGAGATGTTTCACGTGACGATGAGCACGATCCATGTCCCGACTTCAAACCGATTATTCCGTTGCCTGACGAGGTGCCTGTTACAACAGGCGAGGAGAACGAGACGGTATTGTTCAAAGAGCGTGCAAAACTCTTTAGATTCGCGACAAACGAATGGAAAGAACGCGGTGTTGGAGATTTTAAAATACTGCAACACAATGAAAGTAAGAAGGTGCGTGTATTAATGCGTCGCGATCAAGTACATAAAATCTGCGCCAACCATTTCCTTCACCCTGGAATGGAGGTGAATCCTAGGAAGAATAATGCCAAGGCGTATGTATGGGCTGCTAATGACTTTGCCGAGGGACAGAGTACAGTGGAGACATTCTGTGTCCAATTCAAAACACCCGAGATTGCCAAGAGTTTCTACAATTGTTTTGAGAAAGCGAAACATATGAAAAGTGAAATTAAAATCGCTTCTAGAACTGTGTGTCCCATGGTGTCATCGGTTCAAACTTCACCATTTGTGGGGAAGCCTGCTACTTCTCTCAACACTTCGGCAGATATGGGTGGTTTCAAATTTAGTTCCACCCCTACTTTCAAACCTAAAGATGATGAAACTCCCAAACCATTGACTGTGAAAACGGTTGAGACACCCAAGAGCGTAGCAAGTCCATTTGCTTCATTTACTTTCTCCTCGACGCCTAGCACAGTTGGTGGCACCTCCACTGGAACAACACCGGCGAAACCATTCTCCTCCTTCACATTTGCGAAGACAACCGAGCCACTTCAGTCAACCCCGACTACTACCAACTTATTTGCCGCATTCAGCAATGTGAGTACGTTTACACCACCAACTTCAACAATCTTTACAACACCAGTGTCGACACCAGTAAAACCTGGAAATAGTGCTGCACTAACAAAAACAGCAACCCCAGGAGAGGCTAAATCTCCAGCTCTAAATGAAGATGGTGATGATTTTGTCCCCACAGCAGAATTCAAACCAGTCATTCCTTTGCCTGAATTGGTTGATGTTAAGACCGGCGAGGAGGGTGCTGAAGTATTATTCGAAAACAAAGCCAAACTGCTGCGTTTTGATAGTACAAATAAAGAATGGAAAGAGCGTGGTGTTGGTCAGATGAAGATATTGAAGGAAAGCAACATGTTGCGCCTGCTGATGCGTCGCGAACAGGTGCACAAAGTGTGTTGCAATCATCAGATTTTAAAACAGATGCAATTTACAAAGATGGCTAAGACCCAGAATGCGATAACATGGTACGCAAAAGACTTTTCTGAAGGGGTGTTGAGCAGCGAGTTACTGGCGATACGATTCAAAACCGAAGAATTGGCCAACAAATTCTTAAATATTATTCAAAAGACTCAAGCTAGCATGGATGATTCGAATTGTCTTGGTGGTGGAGGATCGACGGATAACACAGATGCGCCACAGAAGAAGCTTACTACGCCCTTGGCGAAAGGATTTGGTGATGCTTTCAAACCAAAGGCAGGTGATTGGGAGTGCAAGAACTGTCTCATTATGAATCAGCCGAAAGTTTCTAAATGTGTTGCCTGTGATAGTCCGAAGAATGATGCGGTTGCAAACGCTAAAGTGGATGATAACAAGTTCTGCTTTGGTATAAAACCACCCAATAATGCGCCGTTATTCGGAGGTAGTTCACCTGCCGTTACGACTAAACCTACGACAGGATTTGGAGATCAATTCAAACCTAAGGTAGGATCTTGGCAATGTAAGGGTTGTTATACTCAGAATGCCGAAGACAAATTGAAATGCGTGTGCTGTGAAGCGGCGAAACCGGGCACTGAAACCGCTACACCAAGCAGCACGTCATCCACCCTGAAGGGTGTTGATTTGTCTACTGGTGGATTAACGTTCTCGTTTGGATTACCTGCAGCAAAACCAGCTACTCCTGCGAAGATCCAAGAAGTATCGACAGTTTCATCAACAACGACGGTACCACAAGCAGGATTTGGCGACTTATTTAAAGCAAAAACAGGTTCTTGGGAATGTAACGGTTGTTATTCAAGAAATAATGCCGATGTGCTTTATTGTCCTTCTTGTGAAACACCCAAAGATGATACAGTTCCTCCTAAATCAACGAGTAACACCTCCAAAGGTATTGATCTATCTACTGGAGGACAGCAATTCATGTTTGGTATTCCAAAAACACCTCAGGCTCAAACTACACCTAAAGCGGCAACTGCGAGTACCTTCGGCTCATTTACGTCTACATTTACCGGCACTCCTAAGACTGGCTTCTCATTTTCTCTAAACACGACCACTAGTGAAAAAGCAACAGATACCCCTAAAGAAGGGGATGTGGAAGAAGTCTTCGGATCACCTCATAAGGTAGGATTTGAGTTTACTCCACGTTCACCTCGACGTCAAAGCAGCGGCCAGCAACTGGATGAAGAAGGCGGTGATGACTCCTATTACGAGGAAGAGGAAGCAAATGTCTACTTTAAACCGGTCATCCCGCTTCCGGATAAGGTGGCTGTGACTACCGGCGAAGAGGATCAAGAGGTACTGTACTGTCATCGAGCGAAGTTGTATCGTCATACAGTCGGCGAATGGAAGGAGAGGGGCATTGGAGAATTGAAGATTTTGTTTAAGAAAGATCAAAACAAATTAAGGTAAGAATTTCAAACTTGGAAATCACCGATTTTACAAACATGTTTCATTTTTAGGGTTCTAATGCGTCGTGAACAGGTGCACAAAATATGTCTCAACCACGTCCTCACACGTGATATTGCCTACAGCAAGAAAGACGATAAAACATGGTTATTTAATGCACCCGATTTCTCCGAGGGTTCGATTGAACATTGCAGCTTCTGTCTGCGCTTTAAGACCCCTGAAGTCGCAGAAGAGTTTATGAAGGCAATCAACGATGCGCTCAAACGTACCAACGCCGACGGTAAGATTACCATTATTACTACTATCAATTGCAATACGATGTTTGTGGGATCGTGTGTTGCGTTTGCCGCGCTTGCTGCATTTGCGATTTGGCATCGCCGCTAAGTGTAATTGCTATTACATACACCAAAAAGTTACCAAATGAGGAAATTTTTACAAATGTTTGCATGCTTTTATTGAATTGAATCTCGAAACATATTGCAAACAATGTGATATAACGAAACTGGTTACTTACATAAGTGTTAATGATTTTTTATAATAAAACTACTAAAAAAATACGCATTTCAAAATTGAATTGATTTCCCTATTTCGAATTTGGGCTACTATACTTATATACATAGTGTTTATAAGATATTGCTTACTAACCACGATTTTATTTATTTCTAACACTATTGACCACGTTTCATTTGATTGTTCAATATTTCACCTTTCTTTTGCACCTTTCTGGTTTCGTTTCATTTGGTTGATTTGGGTTTCTTTCTTGGTGTGCTTTGCAGACGCAGCTGTAGATGACGGCAGCGAGTCAGATGTGGAATTTGTCAGCGAAACGCAGGTCAGTGCTGAGGAGCAGGAGGAGGCAAGACGCCTCCTTCTGCCACCAAAGTTCATGGCGTACCGTCAATTAGAGGACTGCAAATGCGAGCAATGTTTGAAGGAAGTTGCTGAAGAAAAGGGTAGTGCTACACCACGGAAGAATATGTTCGGTAATCTAAACACATCAGTTGTATCGAGCGGTGGGTCGACATCTATCTTTGGCACACCGATTGGTAACTTCTCGTTCGGAACTCTTTCTTCGCCTGCCATTACAACGTTGAGCACTGCAAGTAAAAGCGAGCAGTCAACGCAGAGTGAAACCGTGAAAGATCTGCTCAAGAAACCATCACTGTTTGGTTCCAATACCACCCCATCCACAACAACGCAATCAGAGTTTACTTTTTCAAGTGTTGTTCAATATTTATCAGATGGAACACAACCACCTGCAACTACATCAGTGGTCTCTATCTCCACTCCGCCGATTGCGACTACAAAACCACCAATTTTCGGTTCGGGTAGTTCTTTATTTGGTCAGTCCACAACGCTCACAACTGGATCACCATTTAGTGGTGGAAATATCTTCGGACAAGTCACGCCGGGAAAACCTTTCACAGGTGGTAATATTTTTGGAGCCGCAGCAGTTAAGCCAAGCGAATCGACGTTTTCCTTTGCGAATATTGCTAAACAAGCGCATGAGAAGGAAATGGAGAAAGAAACAGCGACCAAAGATCCCAAATCACTTTTTAGTTTCGCTGATATGGGAAAACCCAAAGATGGCGGTGGTACACCTTCAACGGCTCCAAGTTTTTCGGCGCAACCTATTTTGGGCAATGCAGCTTCAAATGTTACTTTCGCTTCACTTGCGGCTAACGCTGACACTATGCCCTTTGGAAAACCTAAAGGTACGTTGACATAGCTCATACCAATTCATTGTAACGGAAAAGATGCATTATTTATCTATATTTATCCTTTTATTTTTAGCTACTACAGACAATCCTTTCGCAAATCTAGGTGCAGGAGCACCTGTATTTGGCAGCAAACCTGCACCGACAAACACCTCGAAAGTTGAGGATGATGACGATGGTGCAGGCGGTGATAATGATCACGACCCACACTATGATCCAATCATACCTTTGCCCGACGAGGTTGAGGTTAAAACTGGCGAAGAAGATGAGGAAGTGCTCTTCAGTGAGAGGGGGAAACTGTACCGCTTTGCAAACAAAGAGTGGAAGGAGCGAGGTGTTGGAAATATCAAAGTTCTATACCACCCAGGAAACAGTAAGTTCATTTGCTTCCTCTTTTTATAGAAGCTTATGATAATCGTTTTTTACAGAAACTTATAGATTGTTACTACGCCGAGAAGCCGTACACAAAATTGTTCTAAACCAACGAATTACATCCGATTTGGAAATTATCGCATTCACACTATCTGCTAATGCATGGATGTGGGTGGGTATGAACTATTCTGAAGAAGGACATGTGCTGGAACAACTTGCAGCTCGTTTCAAAAACGAAGCCCTCTCACTAGCGTTCCACGCAGCCGTCCAGAAAGCCATTGCAGCCGTGAAGGAATCATTAGCAAACACATCGGCTATTCAGGATGGTGCATCCTCCAGCAACGTAGAGAACGTATCCGACGTCGAAGAAGAGGAGGAAGAAGATGACGATCAGGACTACGATGAGGAGGACGACGATGATCGGTAAGCCAACGTGTGTACCTACATTTTGGTTATACATAGAATATTTTATTTATCTTTTGTTGCAAACACTCGTCTTTTATTGTTACGTAAATTACATACATATTACTACAATATTTTTGTTAAATTACATGAGCGTTTGTTAAATATAGATGTAAGTAATTGAATGTCGTTTTATTTATCGTCTATCTGTTTAATTTTTGTTCAATTATAATTTTGTTTTATTTTACGGATATATCTTTGATTCTATGAGTTGTTTGTTTCAACAGGGCGGTGATGAACAGTTGTGAATGTGGTCTATTTGAACAAGTCGGCACTTCCTGGAAAACGATCATCCTGCAAGGTCTTGCCGAAATTATCTTTGACAGGGAACTGGATGTCTCGCGAATTATTGTTACCAATGACGCTGGTATTACGCTGAGCAACACTTTAATTGCTATGAATTCAAATATGGAACGGAAACCAGATGTAAGATTATTTTTTTTAAGTTTAATTTTCCAAAATGTTTAATTTCAATATTTTTTAGGAAAATGGTTGCGAATTACACTGGACAGCAGTTGAACATGCCGATGACAAGTTGGACTGGCGAACGCTCAAACTTACGTTCGATAATCCTGAGGAAACTGAAAGTTTCTATATGTCCTACCATGAATTAAAGGCATACGCAGACCAAGCCAATATAATTGATGAAATTCCAAGTAGGGATGAATACGAGCCATACGTATATGGTTCGTAAATATCATCTTATATAGATTTAGGTATTGTCCATTTTGGGGAAATTTTTGTAAAAGTTAAATTACGTTATATTTGTAGAAATGATTTGTCCAGTTTCCTATTATATGTTCTTGCTATAATTGTTACTGCAAGGAATTTTACAGAAAGTACTGTTGAATTAATTTTATAGTCGCAATGGGCATAATAAATTATGTATTTTACCTTTTTCTTGTAAAAAAACCTCCAATTGCTATCCTTTGATTATTTCAGATATTTCATCACATTTGATAGGTATAAGTAGCTGGCCCGTTGATTTTCGTATCTTGTAACATTCAAATTCTTATTCCCACTTCTAACTTTAATTCCCTCAAGTTATCTAACTGCCGCGACTACTTTTCGATACCTAGTCCTTTTGATTTTTATTCAAATCCTGGTAAGAAAAGGCTATATTTTCTGCAGTATAAATCGGTAGAATTGGCCCCACTAGCCAGACTTAACATTAAGCCAACCTTTCATTAAATTAGGAATAACCGAAATTAGGATAACCTAATCTGAATTAAATTTATATGTGAGCCTCACTCATGGCATTTTATTTAATCTTGCTACTTTCAGTTTTCTTTAAAGATTCTTTGTATAACCGCAGGTGCAGTGGAAGTAATGAGGCACAGCACTTCCAGGGGAGTCTGAATTTGCTCCGAAAGTCGAACCGGAACTTGTACAGAACCTAATTCAAAAATAGTACTCTATAATGGACTTAATACTAACTTAAGCTTAAACTTTAATGGATCTTTTACGTGTATGGCACAACTTAAAGCTTTCTGCTATTCTGGAAATATGGACTCCAAGTAAAGAAGATTCAATTTTAAAATTGTGAAGACTGAAATACGAAATCATTTTCTAAGACTACTGCTAGAAAACTCATCACACAAAAAGAATATTGCAGAAACTAAATTGGATTAATCAGCCTACCAAAGAATTGTTGGAAGATTGATATAAATAAAATAATATTATGTAACGTGATGTTTCTTGAAAATATAAAAAATATTAAACGAGCTGTAGTAATCGAATAGGTTGTTATCAAAGAAACACGATAAGTTGCGAAATAAAATACCGATTTTATTCATTTAAAATTGTATATAATAGCCTTACAACACGGTCGTAGTCTTATCATCAATTAATAACACATGCTTTTGCCTAGAATTTCAAACCAAGGAAAGCAACACCCAGAAATGACGAAACACGTCGAGAGAAGAATGAAGTAAACGTTCCCACACATGCTGTTCAATTCTATTGAGCTTTTGTTTTCGTCCACAAGATATATTGGTACAACATGTATAAACAATTTTACAAAAGTTTCGAGAGTCCCGCCTTGCTTTTTGGCTGTTACCGTTTGTATTTAATATCTTCATTTGTTGCCTGTGTTTTTGTTATATATGTATGTAATAATCTTGAAATTGCTCCTCACGTATGAAGTAAATCGTATGAGACATTTTACGTACTAGACTTTTATGTAGGTATATAATTAATACATTCGCTCGTCACTTGCCCACGTCATATTATTATTCTTCGTATAATATATAATAAAATCTTAAAATTATGAAATGTTTTTAAAAAAATACAAAAAATCTACAAAGAGACATTGGTTATAAGCTATATTTATATATATTTATATACTCCTTACTTGTCGTACTTGTATTTTTTTCTTTCTTGTTTTTGCAAAAATCATGTTTTTCTTGTTACCTTTGCTATGTGAAGTGGTGCATGTGTTCTGTGTTATGGTTTTGTGTATGCTGTGATCGCTGTGTGAGTGTTCGATATACGAATATTTTCAATGCAGAAGAAAATGAGAGCTACTGGTTCTCAATTTAAATATTAATCATATCCACGTCTGTGTGTGTGTGTTTTCTTTCTTTCGTACATATAAGAAGATAGACTGCACTAACATGAACAAATGAACGTGGTATGAGGGGGCCAGACACGTATGGCACTTGCTTTGTTGCTTCCTTTCTTTACGCCTGCTACAAATGAGTGGATTGCGAAGGGATTTTTTTCAGTTTTCCTTGTTCGTTGGTCCCTAAAATGACCAATAACACACGCAGTTTCGAGTGCTATATCTGTCCGTCTCGTCTCGCGCACATATAATCATATAAAAATTCAATAAAATCGCTTTGCATTTCAAAAAAATAAAATCAAAATAGAACATAATCAATCAAGAGCATACCTATCTATATCTTCATATTATTTTTTATACAAAACAAAGAATTCCTTAACTAGCATTTTCTCTCATTTTACTATCAATAAAAGTCGACCACAATAATATTATCCATCTTGTTGTTCGCACCAAGCATGCGTATACGCCTGCTCTGTATATCTTCGCATTCACAAAAAAACTAGATAAATTAAAATATAGTAGAATCCATCGTTGATGAGTCTGATATCCAAAACGTTTCGGATTCTCTCACAAAATTTTCAGAGTTTTGACGGTTTCGCCATCTTTTATAAAATTGTGATTAAATATATGCATTGTATATATTACGTTTAAATGTATCAGTATTTGGAAAGTAAAACTTAAAACTATACGTTTTGCACATGGATAGCATCGTCATCGCGAATGGTCGTCAGAAAATAAAATAATCGAAAACTGGGGAATGAGTTCAGTTCGCAATGAGAGAGCTTCGTTTTTTTTCCTAAGATAATATATGCCAATGAGACTGAATGGAATAATGAGGGGAAGTTGATTTTGATTGGATTAATTGGGATGGAGGTGTGTTTGAAAGGATAAAATGAGTTGACTTGCGGGCAGTGTGTCTGCGCTTGTCGGTTTACTCCACGCCGCAATCACCTCATTTGGCCTCCTTCTCTTTATTTTCCTCCGTGTCCTTTTCTTTCTCCTTCTCCTTTTCCTTCTCGTCGGCCTTTTCCTTCTCGATGTCCTTATCCTCAGGTTCCTTCTCTTTGTCGCCCTCCTTCTCGTCGTTCGTGCCTTCCTTATCCTTGCCTTCCTCAGGGGCGGGCTTCGGCAGGTGCGAGTTGAGGTCGAGCGTCGCACAGATATCGTCCCAGTCTGGGAAGCAACGTTCCTTCATTCGGTTGACGTGTCCAACGAGGTTTGCGCAGTGCTCAGTCATGAAGTCGCGCAACGTGTAGCTCGTTTCCTTGTCGATGAAGTAGATCTGGGCCAGATTAGCGAATGCAACCACATCCAACTAAACCAAGAAAAACAAATATCAACCACTCGTTCACCTTCAAGTTCTTTTTCAACCACTTACATTGGTGGGATCATCACCGAAGAAGAACGGTTTGTCAGCCAACATTTCCGAGAGCACCTTCAAGTCTGACTGACCGAACTCGTTGATCTCCTCTGCGTTGTGCACACCCATGCCTTGTGCCTTCACTTTCTTGGCTCCCTGGAACCACTAAAGCGTCAATACACTAATTAAAAAACCTTACACAAAACAAACAACACTGAAATCAAATAAAATGCATGCAGACCAAGTACCAAACCAATCTAATCAAGTGGAGTTACAAATTAATACAGGTGTGCTTTGAACTGGAGATCTTTCAAGTGCTATTCACTATTAATCACACAATATTAGTCGGCATGCCCCGCAAAACAATCCCCATGTCTCAGAAAAAAGACGACAGCTCACCTTGCGGCCAAACGCAAATTTGAAAAAGAAGTTGAGCACGCCATTTGGTAACCGGCTGCCGAGAGCATGTTGCAAGTTGACCTTGTAGCCCTTGAGCACCTGGTCGGGGTATTTCGTACGCCACCACATAATCACCCAGACGAGATGGTTCTCAATCATAGAGATCATTGCGTGGGCAACGTTGCGCTGTTCAGCGGTAAGAGCCGCGTCCAAGTCATGTCCGAAACGCTGGGCTAGATCCTTGATGATGAGCGCACTGTCGGCAACTTCTTCGCCGTTCAGCTCGACGAAAGGCAGCTGACCCTTCTTCGACCGGAACTTCATCTTGTGGTCGACATTCTGAAACAAGTAAATAAGCCACATGAAATAAAGTGACGAAACGATGACGTTTATGAAGCCATAAAATAATAAAGTTGTTTCAGTTTGTTACCGCTTTATTTTACGACCCATTTCGGATAACTTTAACTCGTACATACATTGCATCAATTTTGCACGCAAGTAGAAAGTTCGAGGGGTTGTGTCCCCCATGGTGGCACACGAGTAAAGTGTCACGTGCGAAGCGCGTATGATCCCCCAAAATGACCCCTCCGTTTGTATTCTATACGCTGAGCACATTTGCATTCGAAATTCTCGAAAGGTCTCATCAATAAATCGTAAAAATTGCTGTCCTCGCGTGTGGCGACACCAAAAACAAGCGCGCCACCACCCCATGTGCGTAAAGTGTGCCCCCAGAACACGGTAGTGCGTTAATGTGCAAGTGGCGCACCCTCAAACCATCCCTTATTACGCATCGCCCACCCTCAACGCAATTCGTCAACCGTATCACGAGAAGCGAGCAAGCTGGTAAATTATGTTGATGACTTTTTTCCACGATTTTCATCATTGCAATTGGCTAACGCAATAAATCAACACACGTTTTGACAGAGATGGGGCCCATTTTTCAAAATGGCTGCAGAGAACACTGCCGCAACAATGACAAGGCGAATTAATTCACACATTCTCTCGCCAATTTAAATTAATACGCATTAAACCTTGTCGCAGCAGTATGCCCGCGGCAGACGGGCATTCCGCGCGTTCCAACATCATAATACTATTTCCACAACGCCCGCATTAATTTATGTAATTAACTCTAAATTGCTTGTCAAAATAGTAAACTTAACCAAATTTAAGAATGGAAGGCATATACTAGAAACTTATAAACTAGGAACATTTATAAATAGAAATATGTAGTAATCGGGACTGTGACAAATTCCTCGTCTCTCATTAGCATTGAGATCTGAGAAGGTCCAATAATGTTACCCAAGTTCTGACATAGATCCTTAATTTTTATGGTGACGGGTACTTCTTTAATCCTCTTTAATGGTACCCATCAAAGTTTATTCTAAAACTATCCTTCGTTTTTTTCTTAACGCAAACTTCTAATAATGCAAACTTTACCACATGTTACCACACTTTGGGACCTTTTATTAAATGGAAAAAGTTTTCGTACTTTGACTTTTTCAAGTACGCACATGTATAGGGCACATTGCACACACGTTGTATGTGTATATCGTCGCCCGGAGGTGGCATGAATGTGTTCGCAGTGAAGGCGTGCGCCGACGAGCTTTTGGGTGCGGTAGTGCTGCCCGCGCATCGCGCAAACTCGATGTGCAACCGCCCAAAGCCAGGGCGAACGACCTCGCGCCGCGCCAGAGTTCAATTACACTCGCGTCTTCTCGCTCCTCGCCATTGCATCGCATGCAATATGCACACACCGCGCACCGGGGGCAGCCAGGCAGGCAGCCAGGAGAAGGCAGAGACGCACAGCATCGTGATGGCGAGATGCCTGTGCACAAGTGAACTGAAAATCGTTATATAGGTCCTCTCTTCCTTCCTTCATTCGCAGTCGGCGAAGGCGAGGAATGCGCTGCAATGATGATAGCCCCGGATAGCCTGCCCCAGAGATAATCTTTCTCCTCGCAATCACATCCACCGCAACAGAAATAGACATTTCGCTCGGTGATATCCATAGCCATAGCGAAACAATACGCGTATACACTACTGGCCCCCGATAAAATCAAACAGTTTTCTGATGTAGCCATCAAAATAAAGCATTGAACAAGTAATCAATAAGTGACCCATCAAACCGCCTAATTTTACAGATGTACTGCAATATAACTGCATAGAATGAATAAGATATCCAATTATAATAATATAAACATATTTAAAATTCCAATATGCATCAACATTTCCTTCCGCCATCGTACGTGATTGTGATAATCCGTTATATTCCTTGAGTATATTACATCCCAATAAAAGTCGAAAATGTTTGATTTATTGGCACCAAGCAAAGTTTAATACGGATGAGCCACATGAGTACTTACAGCACATGGTTTAATGTTTATTGAAGCGTGTAAAAAACACGAAATTAAAATAAATTCAACACGCCACTCCTTGAAGTAGTTACTACTGCTTCGATTTCCACGTGTTAATGTTACCACACAGAGCTAGAAAAAAGCGCTAACATTGAACATATGTAAAAGAAACGCTTTTTTTTTACTCCAGCAATAGAAGCGCGTATCAATTCGACTGTTTTATCGTTTTTATGTTTTCTAGCCATTAGAAACGGGAGCTAGTTGCTCTCGTGGAACTGCTTTTCATCAAAGCAGAAAGTGAAACAAAAAAAAACGTTCATAGAATGAATGATTTAATTCATGACAAAACAATATCAGAACGTTCTCCGCGCGGCTGTACATACAAAGAAAGCTTTGTTCTCGTTAATTTCTTTTTAATAAATAGCCCAGTTCGCTGGGAAATAAATGAAACATGAAAAAAGCAAATGAGAAATAAACTTATTTTTGATTGTTTGACTCCCAGAGTTTTTGGGGCAAATTACGTTTGCTTTACTATATGCCACGCAGATATTGCACCCTCAATGCCCTGAAACGATTTGGTTGGGGAGCAATTGAACACTGTGGCGGCCATTTCTAGACGCGTCCTAGACACGCTGGTAAACCACAAGGGGGACGCCCTACCCTCCAGACGTGGGAGTAGAGTAACTCGAACTAGTATGCTAGACATTACAAATATTTCCTCGAGTAATAGAAGCAATTATGACAACGACGTGCCCTGGGTTGTACATGCAAGGCCCGGATGGCATGGAAAATGGCGCCAGTCTGCCCGCGACACGTCTGGGGCAAAGCTTGGCCAACCCTTTCTGCCACCCACAAGTAGACAAAGCCAAAGAATGCACACTGCTATGACAACGGCAATACAAAGGCGTAACACTAACGAATCAATGTTAATGTTACTTATAAGTAACTAGTGCTATACAGAAATGACTGGAACACGAAACGCGGAAGTGGAGACATAAACGGGAAGGGTTTGAACGTATTCACAGCAGGGGATTGAAACAGTCTGGAGGGTGGACACGTCGAAGAATGGCAGCTAACAAAGAATTGTGTTGGCTGTCAACATTTCGGTGCCTCCGTCCTCGTCGTCGTCTGTAAACTAATCTCTTTATCGGCTGCCTTTCCGAAGGAAACAAAATCCGTTTTTATCGTATTCACACAAAGCCACCCCAAGCGATAAGTAGCACATCCTGTCGATGTCGGTGGGAGATATTTAAATTTTCAGTAAAGCACTTAAGATGCCTAGATGACCAGATAATGTCTATCTAGGAGTACTTCAAGCTTTAACGACGTGAATAGGGCTCATTATATGAAGAGGTCATAGAATGAGAAAAATATCATCTTGACACATAACTTCCTACTGTTCTTGATTAAAGTAAGTTACATCATATTAAGTTGAAATAATAAGCCCCACCCAACGCATAGGCTACGTTGTCTTGTTAAAATCCCTGAAATCTAATTTTAATCTCACGCCCATCCCAAAAATCTGATTTACATGCATCCTTGTAAGCTTTAAACATAATACCACCACAATATGTGCACAAGTCGGTCAAATGTGTAAAAGTGGTAGTGTGTCGCCAGAGCAAAGACCTCCCCGGAGCTGGCGACGGCAGCCACCGCTCACACAGATAGGTGTGTGCGGGGGTGGTATGTACGTTGCTATGGCAACAGCGAGCCGGCTGCACCATGGCAACCGTCCGGGCACCACCATCATCACTACCACTACTACCTCCACCTTGTTATATACATGAGAGCTTTCCGCGCCGGGAAAACCTCAGCCGCACCCCGAAAATATATTTTTATCTTAACAGCGCGCCGGGGTAAAAAGCGCATACTCGCTGCCCCCCTCCCACCAAATATTTGAATTGTCCATTTCTTGGTTTGCATTATGCGGGTGCATTTACGACGGCGACGACGTCGTTTATTACGTCAATTATTCATATTCGTGTCTACTGAGTTTTCTCTTTGTTCGCTGCGGCGACCTGGCATATACACATCAATACTGGAAAAATATATACTCCCGACACCACACATTTTAATGTCCGATAATGACCCGTTTTGTGGAATATCGCTCCCCTTTTTTCAGGGAAATATCGGCGATGTTACGTATGACTCACCATATTTCAAAGGCAACTGTTTTCCGAAACGAGGGAGGACTGTAAACACGATAGGCTGTCTGCAAAATCACTCACGAAATACGGGCATTATTACCAATATTGTCATGGAGGGAGAGATATTTTTAGAAAATCTGTTTACCACTGTTGTGAGTTGATTGTAAACTCAAAACGGCTTACTGGAAAAACAAATGGAGGACACACACATACACAAAGGAAAAGTTGCGAAAATGCGTGAAAACAAAGATGTTTACACTGGCATTAAATTGGGTACGTTTTACTATGAATAATTTACGTTAAAATGTTGTTAAACTCTATTTCTGGCTACAATTTGCCTTTAATTATTATAAACTCTCGAGAGAAACATTCCCACCCATAAATTCGTATATTTACAAGAACTGATGTGAGTTTAAGCACGAAAATACACCGACACTTTTCTTCAAAGCACACACAAATAATGTGTTTCTATAAAAGCAAAACCGTTAGGTCGCAGCAGGAAATCATTGCTAATGATACCATTCGCATACACTAATATCCCACACTAATATTTCCTTACGAAGAAAATAAGATGGTTCTCTAAGTAATTCACAGCCCACGAAAATCATTCGATAGCAACTGTTATATATTTGAGCAATTTTCTCATATTTTCTTGTCCAATATTGAATCCCATTGTTTCGCATTGCATCCGCATAATATCATTTTGTACGGATATATTAGGTATTCGCCGGAGTGCTCTTTTCATTTATACCATGGCGACTTCACATGACAAAGAATCATTGAACTACCGTTCCAAAAGCCACTTACTGCTAGACCAAAAGCAGGCATCAAAGTATAAAAAAAACTCGCCGAGTTAGTAAAGATCGTCTTTGTTATGAAGATAAAGATACAACCAAAGACAAGTTAACCTACTTTTACACGTCTTTCCGCTGTGTCAAGAAAAGTAAAATCATTGATCATCAAAAAATCAGCTCAAAAGCTGTCCTGAATTTCCGCAAATCCGAAAACCTGGTAATAGTTACAATTTATAGACACAAATAATACTCTTTTCATCGGATTTAATGATGATTGATTGATGCAGCTGCGCGGCAAGAGACAAGTTGGGTGTTCCACATTTTAAGTGGTGCATGAGCATCGGACATAAAATGGAAAACGAGGAGAAAATTCTGCGCTCAAATTAACAGCGTGCATTAGATCCTATCGCGCGCGGATGCATTGAAAGCACCTCGACGTACAACGGCGTAACAATTTAAATCATTCTTATTTGCTACAACGCTGCACTTTTTTCGCCAGCGTGCACATAAATCCGCGCTGGAAGTTGGAAATTTCTCTATAACAAAATCGATGTTTGAAATGCCTATGAGTCATGGAAACAGGAAGAGAAATTGCCGACAGTCGGACGCTTCGTCGTCGTCGTCGCGGTTCACTGGAGTTTCGAGTGATAAAGTAAACGTAAGACGTATTTTATGCCGCTTTATTTCGAACATGTTTAATTAGTTCTCCTGCCACCGACTGTATTTCACGACCGGCCAAACAGGCCGATACACGCACCAGAAAGAAATTAATGTTCTAAGCCAGCGATGCATTTAATTCCATCGTCGTTGGGTGATTATAAACTACTTAAAAATGACTATAAAGTACAATAATTCTTCGGTGGAAACGACGCCAAAACGACCTTAAATTTCTATGGAATTTCAAACAAGCTTGTGATTCAAACGCATTTAAAAGGGACTTTGAACTGGGGGCCTAGGCCTTGTGCGGTTAAAATAAGGCCGTAAATTCATTCACATTTTCATAATGCAGACGTTTCTGGGTTTGGGGCGGATTTTAATATTTGTGTCTGTCTTTCACATAGAAATAGCAGGTCAGAAACACATCTGGTAGCTTTTCTCAAGGAAAAAATACTTTAAGTGATATTCGAGACGAAAAGGCACCCTCCGGATGAATATTAAACCGAAACATTTATACATTTATGAAAAATGTGTATTTATGCATAAGTTTTCACGATAATACTATGTATCCATTGAATAAAAGTTACCTTCTTTCCCAATTCTATTGAGTTTAGTCATGTATTTACTGATTGAATCTAGTTTTAACAAGGGGCGTTCACGCATTGTCCACCTTCAATGTTTGTACGTGTTTCTTCAATGTTTGTGCGTCTAGTTCATATATTGAAAGTTTTTATTAATGCAATTTTTCGCGCTTTTGAACCGTTTGCCTAAAAAACTCAAAATCCGAAAGCTCTTTCAAAATATGAACTACACGTACAAAAATTTACATTCAAATTAGATTAGATTCAATCAGTAAATACATGAATAAACCCAATACAATTCCAATAATAATAACATTCAATTATGCAAAAATGCAGTTGCCGTCTTGGCATGTAACAATTAGCAAAACACTTTTTAATCTCCACTGTTTACAAACACTGAATGAATCCATGTGCCAAGTACTCATTGAATTCCTTAGCAAAACAAAGAATAAAATGAAAACACGATTAAAATTGCAATGTTTATAAACACGATGTGGAATTTTAATAAACGGCTACTGTGCGTTTCAACGCCTGTTTTTCTCTCGCTGGCATGAAATATGCGACGCGATGTTCCAACCTGAATTATGCATTAAGGTCACCGAGTGAGTAAATCAATCACAGCACATATTAGTACCTAATAATACAGCGTAACCGCATGTAAAGTATTCTAGCACCTCCGATGTTGCTAAAACATCGCAGACGCGTACGAAACGTTCCATCGGTCCATTTAAGGACGATAACAAATGCGTCGTGCATGATATTACGATATATTGCGCTTCGTCGGCTGCAAGCTACAAAAAATGCAAACACGTCGGCTCGTTATGGATTTCCTTGCATTCTTACACGTTTTGTTTTCTTTTCTTTTGCGCACACGTTTCAATCGTTGGTGTGCGACTGTGTGGCCTAATCATATTTTAAATGAGGTAATTTTGATTAATAGATTTGATTAATATTAAAATTCTTTTAAAAATATACCGATAAATATCGATATATCGAAGATGTAATATCGGTATTTGAGTTTCGATATATACCATTAATTCGAAATCGAGAATTTTGATATATCGAATAATTAGATCCTGTTTAAGCTATTTTTTTTTTTAATTTTGAGGTTGAGTGGCAAAAAAAGAGCGGTCGCAATGGAGGTTCGAACCGGAAGTAAAACAAACAGGCGTCGCAGCAGCTACACCATCCAACCGTTATACCAGCGGGCGTAATCGGTGTAAATGGCTGTGTAAAATGGCTCTGGAGAGACATCAGTGTATAGGTTTTCCTTTCATTACCTTTCTACCTTTCTTGTGATTTACTGCCCAGTCTTTGTAGTGCCCCCACCAGTCCAGCTGTGTTCTTTTTTTTATATATTCTTCGATACTTTTCACTTCGGGTTGTTTTATAATTACCTCGTTCCTAATCTTACTATTCCTCTTGTAATGAAATTGTACACCTTATTAGTGCTTCTTATAAGTCTCGTCACTCCGTTATCAATTTTCCGTCGTTATACGTTCTGATATTTGTTATTCATTTTCAATTATACAAATTATAAATAATTTTTGTTTTTCCTGAAATTAATAGTCAGCAAGGACTAAATCAACAAAAAATGTAATTTTATATCACAATTCTTCATTGTCTTGATACTTTCTTAGAATCAACTATCATCTGATGATACTTTTCAATCAAATGATACTTTCAATGATTATGGATTAGTTAATTAATTAATATATATTTTAATGGCTATCAACCCTAAGGTTTTTCCGTCGTGTTTTGTACATATATATTTGTATGTTTACAATTTGTGTTGTTTTTGTTGTGTACTAGTAGTTATGTGTTGAATGTTGAGTGTTGAATGTTTTAGTGTTGTAAGTGTTTGTGGTAAGTTGTGGGTAAATAATATTCACCCGGTGGATTGCTCACCTCGGGGAATCCAACCCCGTACTCCTACGTGGTAAGCGAAGATGCTACCACTAGACTGCCCAGGTGGACATGGATTAGTTATTAATCCTTATAATTGAATAATTCCAAAATTTTATACCTCATTCATACTACTCTTCAATGAACTTCATTATCAAGAAGACGATTATATTTCACTAGGTGAACCTGTAAAATCAACTGAACATGTGGTCTATCGAACAAAAGATCGACCAGATGCGGTACTAGTTGAGAAGAATCGAGAACAACCGCTAGGATCGTTGAAATTCTCAAATTCCAGACTAATTGCAAATTTCTCAAATTCTACTACGGCCTCTATACTTTTTTACCGTTGACGCCAATTAAACCTATTAATCCCCGTTTAATTAGTTACCGTTTATTTGTTTTGTCAATGTTATTCACAGTCAGAGGTGTAACAAATTAAGCAAGCACACCTCAACCAAAGCAACAATTAGTTAAACGCCAAATTAAAAGTTAAAATCAACTAAAATTAGCCGATAATAATCAGTAATTTCATTTGTAATTTCTTTTGTTAATGTCCACTAATCAAGCATGAGTTTCACGACCTCTGTATGAATGAATCAAGTATAAATTATTACAAAATATTTAAGCTGTCTGTCTGCGTTATTAGCTCTTCCTATTTGCATAGTCGACAGAGTACGGCTTTGTGTACACAATAGTGCGGCGTGAGTAATTCACATAATTAGCTGTAGATGGTCGCACAATGCCGAGACTTTATGTTACCATTGACATGATCTTCGTTCCTCCATGCATTCACTAGGTCAGTTAACCATCGGAATGCGATCTTCCGTGAACCAGAAAATAAAGAAACTGAACAAAAAACGCAATTTGTCTCTCAAACTTTCTTACTGTTAGAAGTAATTGATTTAATTGTTTGATGGCGATTTGGTGTAAACAAAGAACTGTTCGGTGATAGATGTCGCTAATGTTGGCCACGTCTCACCGGCACCACACGCAATGCGATGTCATTAGAATAGTAATAGTGCTAACAATAAACATGAAATGGCCACCCGGTGAATAATGATGTCGTTTGTGGTGGAACGGAAGTGCGCTGCAGTTTGCAATAAAAATTACTTCCATTTGCGAAGGCAATATTTCATAAAATGCTATTCTCCATGTCATTACGTTCAGCGCAACAGAGGACAATTTTCTACTCCGCGTACACGTCGATAAATTGTAATCTTCTTGCGTGGCTGTTAAAGCAACACATTTTTAACCCACCATCAAACTGGTTAGGTGCCCGCAAGCCAGTCCAGACAAGGTCGTCCACGAAGAGCGCCCCGAAGACTTTCAACGTCCCAAGCGCTCGAAGGTACCACGCAAAGATTCAACTCAACGAACAGGTCTGATAGAAGAAGCACTACAAGTAAGTAGAAAGAAGCAAGTACAAGTACACGGTAGAATGAAGAGGAGAAAATAAAAACCAAACAAGCAGGTGTGCGTGATCCCTGCGCCCGATAAACTTGCAGATCTTCATCGCCTTCAATATCTGATCATCTTAAACTTACTAAACTTTCATGGTAGTCAATGAAATCCGTATCTTCGTACGCACAACGCGTGTATAATTAGCGTTTAGGGAGAGGCTTGAAGTGTCGTGTGAAAATGCATCAAGAATGTGCATTGTTCGCACAATTAACGATGCCTTTAAATGACCGAGTGAACGCAAGAAAAGTGAAGAGTAGGATGAACTTTGTTTGCCTTGTAGTATGTGTTCGTGAGTAAATGTGGAAAAACGAATGAATCTTTCTTGTTTTCTTGCAGGAATGGTTAGAGAATGGGTATGTGGGTAAAGTTACACATCGATGAGTCACTAAGGAATAGATACATCAAAACACCAAAACACTATATAGACAATATATGCTGGTTTTGATTGCTGTTCTGTTGATTGCACTGCACTCAAGGTTGCTCAACACAAGTCACAATAATCACGCAATAGTACATTATACATTGGAATGTTAAATATAATACAGAAAAGTGGAATATATTTACTGTGAGAAAAATAATTAAATTCTTTTAAAGTAGTGAATAATTTCCATGGAATTATACAACGAAATGAAATGAATTGTTCTTTCAGATGTGTTAACATATGAACCACGTTCTCAATGTCAAGGCAGCTCTGAATTTATACTTGGATCATGGTTCACATCCTATATGATTCAAAAGTTCTCTGACAATGAGACTGTTTTTGGAACAGTTTGATATAATCATACAATAAGCTCTTGCGTTCGTATTTATGGAAAAAAAAGTTGTTTCTTCTAAATATTCCTAGATAATTTTGTTATAACACGATAGGTAGTCGAAAAATAATTACTTCAATTCAGTTTTCAAGTGTACGCGTCCTCCAAGATAGTTTTTTCACGGAAATAAATCGATTTAGCATTTTTAAACACGTTTTTCCCATATATTTTAGCGAATAATTGCCAAAAGTCCTGAAATCACATGTTAGTTTCTGAACCGTTCAAACTATCGATCTCTCAATGTGCTTAAATCAATTTTTGACGAAAAAAAAAGCCGATTTAGCATATCTAAACACGTTTTTCCCATATATTTTAGCGAATAATTACCAATAGTCCAGAAATCACATGTTAGTTTCTGAACTGTTACTGCTATTGATCTCTCGATGCTATTAAACGCATTTTTAACGAAAATAAGTCGATTTAGCACATCCAATCACGTTTTAATACGAAATACGTATTGTATTAAATTTGTAATAAATAAGTAAAACATTTAAAGAACCAAATGACTCAAAGTTTCTAACTATTATAAACATGTTTCGAACAACCGTTAGAAGACTCCATCAACTATAACATTTTTGGAATTTTTAAATGACTTTTAGCGCTAATAATTACGCTATGAAGACACATGTATTAAATCCTTTCACTCCTTTTGAATTCGACGTAAATATTGTTTTACATCGCTGTCAACACAAAAGAACAACAGACTCATCAATTCCCATATCTTTTTCATAACGAGGATGTGGTGATCGTTGCTATAGAAAGAAACCCATCCCATATGTGTATTATTACCAATTTTTGCGCTAATTTAACGAGTGTAATAAACAACGCGTATTATTTCGCAGGTCGCGGCTCAGCGTGCAATATTTTCCAACGTGCCATAAATTGCACTCGCATTGTGATTCACGCATGAATGATCGGCCCCGTACGGACATGTAGCACACACAGTCACACACCGGATGGCTGCGTTTTATCTCGCAAACGACCACGGCGAGAATTCCACCATGTCGTGGAAGGAACCAAGCATATAGCTGCAACATTGCAGCCGAACCGAAGATAACTTGCAGACTCAGCGCAGCCGCGCAGGCGACTGGAATTAATTATCGAGCGTAATAAAATTACAATAAAGCGTTGTGCGCGCCGTGATCAACGAAGGAAAAGTTTCCCAACTTTCGTCATCCTCTCTCTATATTTGACTTGAAAAGAAATTATCTTCATTGTAGACATTTTTCTTCGCTCCAGCTAGACAGAATAGAAGAGTGCATACATCAAGACACGAACATAAAGGCACGAAAGAAACTCCGGAAAAAAGAAACTCCGCCCTGTAAATTATGTTCTCAAAATCTAAACTAATGTGATCTGTTTTACGACTACTAATTTACTTCGAAGAAATAATCATATAACAAAGAAGTTTGTCTGCTTCACAAAGACGTTTGTGAAGCTCTTTTTGTGGTTCTTCTTGAATTTCAGATCTTGGTGCTTGGTGCTAGCACCAAGATCAGAAATTCAAGTTTAAATTCAGGTTTACTTCGTAATTAGCGCCGAGCACAAACTCTCCCAAACTATGAAATAAGTAATAAGCCCGAAACTTTGAAACAACCGCACGAAGAGCAAAGTTAATAATACCGTCGAACGTAGAAACGGTATATGGCTTGAAATGTTCTTATGTTCTTGTTCCGATAACTTTAGGCGAACGCTGGATGGATATGAGCGATGGGCGGAAGGTGATGAAGAAAGAATGAGGAATGAGATGAAGCTGAAGACGAAGCATGAGTGTGCAATGTGGCAAACATGACTTGGTGCTTAGTTTCACGCTTCATTTTATAAGATTACATTGAAGATACCGTATACGGGTACCATTTAGTCCTAGACTATCTTCTTAAGCGCAACATCGCGCACAAGTCGACATGAACTGACCATGAGAGCATGGTAATTCCAAGATAAAAGCTTGCAACTTAAAAAAAACTGATAGTACCAAGAAGACCAACAAATAACCATCAAAATTGTAAAATTAAAAAGTCCTAGAAAGCAATTTATTAGAGATACCTATAGGAAATAAAATAAAATATAAAATAAAAATCGAGATTGCCTCTTCTCCTTTACATATGTTGTTTATATGACTCGAATTACACATTTTGCAAGCGCCAATCTTTTGACTCGGTGCAAGTGCTCCAAAATGACGTTCAAACTTTGAAAATTGCAATGCGTCAGTCCATAAGAGAACATATACACTGCATTTTCTCCGAAATTAGAAGAGGGTGCCTCAAGATGTTCCAACAAAAATTATTGCAAATTTAGAGAGGAATAAGCTGATGTCAAAAAATTAATGATCGAGTCGGTGCAGATAGGATAAAGGGTTAAATAAAAAGATAATGCATTGAAATTGGTATCAAAATAAACAACTCATTATGGTGCAACGTATGGCATTATTAAAAATTAGTAATTTTTACAAATTTACCAGTTATTTGAAGTTTTAATTTAATCTTTTCATTCTAATTTCTCCTCGCCGCCTTCCACCGATTCTCAGGGAATACAAAGAAACCCCACTGGCTAAATGGCTCCTCAACTCCATCTAATCACTTGAACTCTACGGTGCGACTATTTGTGTGTCATTAAATTTATTAATTTCAGCAAATATATAAGTAATATCAAATATAAAATAATAAATAATAAAATAATAAATAATAAAATAATAAATAATATAAAATATAAGTAATATCAAGGGATGCGCTTCATTCAGACATTACCATCGATACCAAATAGTTTTTTTTTGTTTGTTATGGATATCTCTAATAATATTTTTCCTAGTATTTTTTACTAACTTCACAGCGGTTGTAAGATTTGAAGAAGAAATATTTAAAAAATTTCAAGACTTGAGGAAATAATAATAGATTTATCTTATCGCCTATTTGCGTTCAAATATTGAACTACGTTTTGTCATTTTTGCCTTCGATAATGTTTGAGGAAACACCAAATGTCTATCTAACCGCCTTACTTCCTCTTCAGTTATCTGTCGATACCCAGCCGTTGGTTGACTGTTGGAAAGTCGTTGTTGGAAGCGTCTCGTCTGTTTATTTTATTATCCTTGGTGCCTGCCTTTCCAACAACGTGCCCCAAACACAGCCAACATGTTAAATGAAAATTATTTACAGATTTACACTATTTACGAGTACATTTTGTTTATGTTCATTGCACCGCCCTCGGCGCACGGCGCTATTTATAATCTATTTACATATATCACTTCACTCCAGTCTTCAAGCCAGCGCTAGCAAGTCTGCAAAGCCGATAACAAGCATTTTCCGCCACGCAAACGCATTCCAGGCATATTTACAAATGGTTTCATCAACGGTAGACGCATTCGTAAAAGTGGTCGCGATAAAATTATGTTTCATTGCAGTAGCAGTAGCGATATAACAACAAATACGCCGCGCCGCTCCTAGATAAAACCGCACACAATGACTTCGTTCATACACGCTGCAGTGCCGTCTTCATACGAACGCTTCTGGCCAGTGATTGTGAATTATATGAAGCGTGAATGTTCTGATACACGAGCGCGCATTATTTCTGGCTAATTATAAACGCAATAAGTCATCCGAGCAAATGCGCAAAACCTAATGAGCAATCAACGATGTGGTGCGATGAGACGGCGTGGATAATAATGCAGCTAGATGATATACTGGGCTCCAACGCGTATAGCTGACAATTATGTTGATAGACGCAAATTAAACTCGCTCGCATTACAGATTACATTCAACAGTTTTACTAACAATAAGTAAATGTGAAAAGACTTAATTCCTGGTATTATTAAAAGGCTTGTATTTACGACTGAGGACTGTTAATTAAGTCGCTATCTGCGACTTGCGGTCGTCGAAGATATTATGAAATCAATGGTGGAGAAGGCGTTTATAAGTGAAAAATTATCGGATGCTTTTTCAGTAACCGCCAACGTTCAAGACGAAATTAGTCATTAAACATGAAACAAAAAGGATTGTGGTATTGCGACGATATTCAAATGTGGATTATCGCAATCGCAATTTTGTCTAATTGGTATGTAAATCATGAGCGACGGACGCGCCCACGAGTTTATCGTGCGGAACGCAGTGAATTGAAACGAAAATGGACGCATTAAAGTGCTGTAAATGTCACCTGACGGAAGATCTGACTCGCGTTTATCACTCTTGACGCGCATAATTGATGCATTTGAAACGATTTTTATGTTAGGACTTTTTTATGTTTCAACTTCATTTGTCAATTTTTTTTCAAACAAGTTTTATTGAAGAAACTGTTTAGGTCGGAATTTTTAAAACGCAGAATTTTCGAAAAAAAAAAGAGATTTTAAGAGAGTGTCTGAATTGTCCGTAATGGAATTGAATGAAAATTTTTAGATTTAGAATGAGAATTTTTAGTAGTCTAAATATAATAATATAATAATTTATGTTAACAGGATTTTCCCCGCCCAATAAGACCGCACCCTAAAAATATTAATTGATTTGAAATGAGCTCCAGCTCAATCGAAATAAATGGAATTCGAATTGTATCTATCACTAATTTAATTTTCATACGGGTGGGTGGATGTTTGTCACGAACAGTCAGAAACATTCATCAAGGACCCCAACTATCATTTTCTCAGCATTGTCTGCCTGATCCGATAATAATCTAATGTGTGCAGTAGCCAGACGGTATTCAGATTATCATATTTTATTGATCTTCAATAGTTTTAAGTTATCATCTAATCAACGCATCATAGGGGATAAAACCTATGTTCGGTATGCCCACATGTATAAAGTAGTTCGGAGCAGATGTTTGTATTCACTTAGTTGAACGGTTTTAAAGCCCATATGTATCTCGTATGGAGCGTACATCTCAAACCGCGTGAAAAATTCTTGAAAAAACGCCTGAGTACACAAGTCAAGAAAGTGATGTATGTGCCCCGTGCATGGGTGTCGAATACGGCACGAAAATGGCGGCCCATTTCATCGGAGGGCCGGATCGCCATATTCAACGCGAGGAATGCCGTTCGTGCACGATACACCCTGGGTGCATGCGTGCTCAACCAACGCTCCCTCGGCGCACGGACCTACCCCGTTATATAGCCAAGCCTCGATTTTCTACCTCACTCTGTCCCTCAGTCTGTGCATACTTTGTATGAATCGACTGTATATCTCTAGCCGGCGAAGAGAAATACCAGGGCAACAACCCGGGTGCTCGCCCCTTATGCGCGCGAACTTACCCGAAGGGATTACGATATTATACGAAGTAGAAAACGAAAAGATATAAACTTTGCTTATTTTGTAAGTTGTCTGATTTTTTTTCAGTTTTTATTTAGAGAATTACTTAAATAAGTATAAGTTACTTTAATACCGGCGTTTTCTCAATTTTTGAACGATCGGAAATTGATACAATGTTTTAAATTTTGAGTTTTAAAAACGAACAAGAAAATGTTAAGGGCACCTACCTCGTACTTGGTACCAGCAAGACGCAACCATGTCTCCACCTTGAGGCAATACGGGGAGAGCGACGGGAGTAACGGCGTACGGGAGAACTGATACAAGTAGACGACGTCCTTCTCGAAGGCGCTCTTGTGCACGACGACCTTGGGCGGCGCCGGCTCCTTGGCGGCGGCAACGGGCGCGGCAGCCTCAGCGGCGGCCGCCTCTTCCTTCTTCGCCTCCTCGGCTTTAGCCTCGGCGGCGGCGGTCGGCGCCTCTTCCTTGATATCCTTCGTCTCCGCAGCGGGCACGGTGTTGTCGACTTCGGTTGCCATTGCGAAAAATAGATGCGCTCTCTTTGTCGTCGGCCGGCGGGGTGACTGGAGTGCGAATGCGCTAGTGTGTCAGTGTGTGTGTGCACTAAACTCTACGCGAGCGGTACGTACGTCCAGAGCGGGCGATTGACGATGACTGAACGAGCGGCGGGGCCGGTTCAGGCGACGAGAGAGCTAGAGAGCGGGTGAGGAGCACGCGCAAGAAGTGGCGGAGGAAGCAAGTATACCAGCGACAATAGCAAAAGGGACGCGTATTACCACACGAACCGATGCCAGCGCCTCGATCGCTGAAGATCAGCAAACACACGGTGGGACGATTTCAGGAATACAGCGTCATGAATCGACGCAGCGCCGGTTGTGAACTAAAATTTGCGTCTCTTCATCATTAATTTTAATATGCTTATAATAATGCAATCGAAATTAATGATACATCATAAGATTGCTTAACTCTTTGACTTTAATAACCATTAGTTACAATTTATTTTTTGCTTTTTTGTATGTGATTCTTAAGGGTAGACTTTACCCTTTGTTAACGATATGAAAGAGTAAAATGTACTCAACAAATAATATATCAGCATATTCCTTATTTCATAAGCTATTAAATAGTGTATAGGTTATTAATATCTTATGTGTGCCCGATACTTTTTTTGGGTGTATATAAGAGCGCGCGGTGGACTGCATGTATATCGTCCATATAAGAGACACACGACGACTACGAATGCACGAAGTGCTTATGGAAAATTTACATGCAGTTTACTGCGCGCTCCTACATACACCCGAAAAACGTTTGATATACAAGTATGATATTAATAACCTATATACCATTTAATAAATTACAAAATAATAAATATACTGATGTATGTTTCGTTAAGTACATTTTACTCTTTCATATCGCTGATAAATGGTAAAGTCTACCCGTAATAATTACGTACGAAAATGAAATAATTAAATTCTAACTACCGATTATTAATATAGAAGAGTTAAGCTATCTTATGATGTATCACTCATTTCCGCAGCATTATTATAAATACGGTAAAATTTAAGATAAAAAATCGGAAATGAATAGTTTTTAGAACTTACGCGACGCTGCGTTGATTTTTGACGCTCCTTTCTTGAAATTTGCCAATGTGCAACGTCCATCGCCTTCCTATCTGCAACACCCACATACGCCTATCCTTTTTTATTCACACAGTTCCAGCATCCGACACGCGGGTTTGGTTTCGAGGGGGAACAAGCAACGGGTGTGTTTGGACCGCATTGTTGCCAACTGTGCAAGAAATCCGAGCCCCACCCTCACCAACACCAAGCCCTGCCGGCTCTTGACGCACGCTAATGAAGCGTCCTCAAGATGATATTTTACACATGATACAGATGTTTAAAGAGTCGAAAATATTTCCAGCACGCATGAGCTATATAGCCACTTTAATTTCCGCTCTCTAAACCTTCAGACATTGCTGGAATTTCAGTTTTAATGTTTTAATTGTTTTACTCATCTCTAGGTGTCTGAATCGTAAATTCCATGACCTAGGCGCAGACGCACCCAGCACCCACGCACCAGATATACCCGTCCGACATTTCAGATCATTTTACGACATTAATTAAAACAATTTCAATGTTTCAACGACATTGAAACTGTTGAAATTGTTAATAGCAAGATCACGGCTTTCTCCGGCCAAAATGCATTCATATATTTGCAATAAACGACTAGATAGTTTCAATCATCTAACATATTGCAATTGCATCGTTTGCGGTGTGCGTTTCGCTGCTAGCAGCGGGTCGGCATGCCGGCAAACTATAAATGCACTCGCGTGGGCATTGACCCATCCCTTTTTGCCTTCGCCTCCTCCTCGCCGGCGACGTCTTCGCACATCAGACATCGCAATGACCAAACTCTCAGCACGCCTGCATGCATTGCGTGCGTATAGCTTGCATCTCCTCTGTGAGCAGTGCGTAAGAGGCAGCTTAATCTATTCTTTATGCGTCCCGTTCTCTTGCCACTCTCGCGCAACCGGCAACAATCGTAATCACGCAATTAAACATTAAAACCCCGAACCCAAACCGCCCGCGTTGCCAGACAATTGTGCGCGCAGACAATATACAATGTAAAACACCCGCTTATTATTTCATTACGAGCTTTTTCCCCGGGTACGGAATGAAAACAAATTCGGTTATTCACGCATGTTGGTGATGGTGAATCATGGTCTACGACCGATGGGAAGTCTTTTCGGTTTTATCATATTTTATTGGGTCATTCTATTGCTCACTTATTCTCATTGTCAGTGATTGTTACATTCATCAGTAAATGTAGTCATATGTAAAACCACAAATTACTTGTATCGTGGTTTTACAATTAAAAAATGTCGAAATCATGTTTTATGATAGGCAACCAAACATACTTTTATACTAATTTTAAACGTTAAGAGTACCGGATTCGACCGGTACCACATAGCGACAAGATGCGCAACTAAAACGTGAAATTCAAACTTTGTTCCAAAATATTTTCTAATCTGAATGTTACAGAATGCCCATCCTTGTACGGATCGTTTCTTCATTAAATATAGTTTGTTTTGATATACGCCTAAATGTTGAGTAATTATTGAGATATTTATCGTGTAAAAACAACGTGTAAAATAATTTCAATTTCCAAAGTTTTTTCTTTGTTTCTTTCTTTCATTTACATAATTAAGACTTGTACAAAAGAACTTATATATAATACACACAATTCATCTCTCCATTTTGCTCACATACTGTATTTCATTTCCCATTTCATGATATTTGCGGTTGTATCAATATGATTAGATGGCCTCCATATTTTCTAGTAATAAATTAATTATTTAAATGGTTCCTCATTACACTCTGGTCCTCCCCGAGTCCCCAGCCAATTTGTCAACTACCTAGAGAAAGTGTTCATATAATAACTCACATTCCTCATCAATTGTAACAAATATTACACGTTAAAAGCTTAAAAATTGCACTAAATCAAATAAGACTTATATACATACCCCACTAAGACCAGGTAAATTTAAAACTGTTCCAATAACTGGCACTCTTCTCAGGAAATTGATAGCAACTGGGAAAAATCCACTGAACAACAACACGAATCCATACGTTTCCAAAAGCATTCCAATTAGTGGATAACCAAACAGAACAATAAAAATGCCACCCAGGAATGCGATGGACGCCTTAACTTTATGTCTTTGAAAGAAGAAACGGAATGTTCTTTCCAAACCTATTACACATGCTAGACCACATATAAAAAGAATCTATAAAAGAACTGGTTGTAAACGTGTAATTGCGAAGGTATCGAAGAGGTTCTTACATTTCCTAATGCTAGTAAACTCTTGTCAAATAAGAGTAGGACACCTAGGAAGAGAAAGAACATTCCAAACCCAGCCAAACCAACCCCAATCTCTGGAAAAACAAAACAATCAATAGTTTCTTATCTTATGACTGTGATTAGGAATTACAGCTGGTAATCATTGTATTTGTTTAATTTCCAACTGTTGTAACTTACTCTGTGTGTCTGTGATTTCGAACATTGCACCACTTTCTTGAACTCTTGCGAATTGTTCTATTCTTCCAAATAGGAGTTTTTAAAATAAACGCTCATAACCTTCACGAAGCTGTCTCCACGTCACTCAGCTTAAAACATAAAACTTGATTAGAACTTCAATCAAATAAGTTGTAAACTAAAGGTTTATTACACATGTAGCCTTATTTCAGTGGGTAATAATGGTTTTGGCAGGGATTGTGTAGTTTGGAATTAAAAACACGAAAGTCACTCCAAACAAGAATCAGGTGTTGATGCTTCAGTGGCATAGGTAAATTTAAACCGTGACTGTTGGCAACCAAGTGTACATCGAAACATTATATAAATCAAAGTTTCAATTGTCATTACTTTAGTTTACTTTACTATAGTTTGGATTTTATGAAATTTTGCCGAATGGGTTTAAAATATAAATGGGACTCCGCTATTTTTTATATTTACAATAATAATGCCTAAGTTAGATAATTGAAACACAGATGGCGCTGCGCAGGCAGTTTTAGCATGTTCTCGTAAATTAAAGATAGCTGACAATACACAATCACAGTAGCGCCATCTGTACTTCAAAGTTATTGATTCGTCGGATGCTGAGATTGGCAGGTATCTAAGTGTTAGAAGTCTTCAATAATTTAAACTTCGCGACACTATCAGCGAAAGAAAATTCCGACCAACTTGACCAATATCCCGAGCTCACAATTACACAAAGACAATGCATCATTAAAATTGTCAGATTGAACATCGACCGGCGTCGCGACACTCACTTCGCGATTACTCTCGCTAGTAGCGTTACAATAAGTTCTCCGAAAAAACCTTGAGGTTTGAATTTGAACATCGGCTATCCTCGACGATGTTCGTGTTGACAAGTGCCGTCGTACGTCCTCGGCTGTCATCAGTCGCCGTCGTATGCGTTGATATTTAGGTTGCATATACTGTAATTGTACCGTATACTAATATAAGTAATAACGTTGACGATAGTAGGCAAGTCGTTCAGCACAGCGCCATCTGTATCTCTCTAGGCACCAACGCATGCATAATAACACAGATGGCGCAGCTATAAACACCTGCTCACTGTCAAAGAGAGTGTCTCAATTGTCCGACACAGAATTGAATGAAAATTTGCGCACGTATAAATTAAAGATAAGACGTACAAAAAATTTCATTTGATTACGTGCCGGACAATTGAGACACTCCCCTTATGAGAATATCTAAAAAAAACTGTAGCCAAAATACAAACAATTGATTATTAAATTTTATTTACAAGTCGCATCATGTAGGTTACTATATTTATTGCAATTAATTTAAACTCATATAATAAAAATAACCTAAGAAAAATAAGAAATAACTCGCTTCAGTGCCAAAACATTCGTTGCCACACAGGCCAATACAATAATTCCAGGGACCAAGTATTGATGTTTTTTCTCGCCCTTTTCAGAAAGTCCTTTCGATTTTAGAACGTGAATCTTCAAGTTAATGATTTCCTGGTGAAAATCTTCCATAGCATTGGAAAGCGATTCACACGCCGATGCAATCGGAATCGTAACATTCACGACATCAGGTCTTACTGCCATTGGTGTTAACATCGCATTGTATAGACCAAGTTGTTGCTTAATTTGATGAATTGCATTATTTACATAAGGTGTATCGAACGTCCTATCAACCAGTTTCCTATAATTACATCAAATTTAAATTTGGGGAAAACGTGGTTATATTTCTACAGAAAAACTTACTCAGATTGAATTTGTAAGTTGGCTGCTTGTTTGAGTATACGATTTCGCACCTCAATGTCATCAATTCCAATAATTTGAAGATCCTCGTCGACGAGTAGTTTCAAAGTCTTGGCGGTGATATCTTCTTTTCGGAAGTGTTCGAGATATTCTAACGCATTAGCAGTACGCAACACAGTTTCAAGTAGATCCATGTTCAACACGTATTTTATGAAATTATTAAACGAAACGATGAACCATGCGAAATTTAGGGAAGAAATACAACAAACATAAGTTTTGTTATTCTAACCTCTAAAATGAAGAAACTGTTTATTTCACATTTCTATGATTTGTGTTTTTAGTGCAACAGCGAAATTATTTTGACACATGGATTTTTGGAATAAATAAACATGCGAAAAATCTATATAATCTATGAGCAAAATTGTCAATAACAAAGCACACTTACCATGATTATACTTGAAAAACAAAAATTGTTACACTTACGCTGGATGCTATTTATTTCCAACTAAAAAGAGTAATTCAAACGTTGTTTTTAAATAATTCCTAGTATACACATCGTTGAATTCTTATTCATTAAGTGATCGATTCTCTATTAAATATAGTTTGTGTTAGTATGTTCTGTTTTGCCTGAAACTAGTATAGTCAATGAGAAATTTAACAAACTAAAATAGAGATTTTCTAAATATAATGAATAGGTATTCCCAAGCAAGATTATTTAACCATTCATCAGTAAATTCTTATTTATTAAGAGAACCGGGTTCGAAATACGGAACTAAAACGTGAAATTCAAACTTTATTCGAAAATATTTTCTAATCTACATGTTATAGATTACCTATTCATGCACGGATAAATTCCTCATTAAATATAGTTTGTTTTGATTTGCACATTTATGCCTAAATATTAGGGAATTATTGCAATATTTATCGTGTAAAAAAGTCTTTTCCGAGTAATGTCGAGTTTAGGTTTTTCATTTTTTTAATATTTCCCGTATTACTAGGATTATAAATCATGCACTAATCGGTTCAGAGTGAAAATATCTGCAAACTCCTGGGGACAGTTTTTCATTTGATCCTTTAGATCCGATATTATAACTAATGAAAGTTGAGTCTAATATCGTCGATGATTTCACTGACAACTTTCATGAGTCATAATATCGGTTCTAAGTAATCAAATGAAAAACTGTCTCAAGACTTTGAAGATATTTTCACGCTGAATCGATTGCTGTATGATTTATAATTCTAGCCATACGGGAAATATGAAGAAAAAATGAAAAACCTAAAACTCGACATTTCTCGGAAAAGACGTTTTTTTATACGATAAATATCTTAATAATTACCTAACATTTAGGCGTAAATGTGCATACCAAAACAAACTATATTTAATGAGGAATCGATCCGTATAAGGATGGGCATTCTGTAATATGCAAATTAGAAAATATTTTAGAACAAAGTTTGAATTTCGGTCGGACCCGGTCTTTTAAATCATGGAAAATGTAGTACATAAGAAATCAACTAATTTTTGTTCAAACTGCGTTCACATTATGCAATTGATTTTCTGTAACGTGTAAACACATAGGGTCAATGGACCCTTCATGCATAGAAAAATGTACCAAACTCTTAAAACAGTTGATATCCTTATATTTCTACAGCTATGTTCCTAAAAATATGTCGAAATGTTGGTCATTATTCTTCATTTGACAATTTTAATTTGTTGCGCAAATTCAATGACATAAACTAGCCAATAATAGTAATTAGAATAATTTGAAGATATTGGGAAAAGTGACACGTATATATGAAATTCTTGGTTGTCCTTCCTTTACCGGCAATTAACTGTGAGGGACATAGAAAGTTCCCAAACTCAACTAGAAAGTAATCCGTCCATGTCATCTATTATTTACATGCCCGAAATTATAATATCAACTTAATTGTAGACGTCTATTCCGCCTATTCCATATCACGTTTGGTATTTGACTAGATGTTGTTATTCACACATACATCAAATCCAAACAAAATTGCGCCTTATCGTTATATTTAGATTGGAGTAACTGGAGAATCGACCACACGCAGCAGAACACCGACATCTATAAAAACAGCTTAGTTGTGTCACCACTTGCAGTTGAAATGGATCGCTGGCAAGGAAAAGTCGCCATTGTTACCGGTGCCAGTGTTGGCATAGGTAAAGCAATCGCTATTCGATTAGCGAATGAAGGAATTAAGGTAAATGTAAAGCAAATTCCGTTAATTTAAAAAAATCTGCATATATTCATTATATTACCATATATGTTCACTCTATTACTATTATAGACAGTTGCCCTTGCCAGACGCCAAGAACTCCTCGATGAACTTGCCTCTGAGAACGAAAATATCGTTCCGTACACATGTGATGTTACCGATTATGAAGCATTGAGAACTGTGATTCAGACTGTCATTCAGGATGTTGGTGATATACACATTCTGATTAATAATGCTGGTTTAGCAAACTTTGGTTTAATGACAGGTTAGTGACTTATTGTTAGTGATCATCTTACAATAAGGTTAGGTTCAGCACGAATAGGTTAAATAGATTTGGATGATATCAAATTAGTTTTATTTACTTTTAGAACAAGATCCAGAAAGATGGCAAAGATTAATGGATACAAACGTGATGGCGCTTTGCATTGCAACGAAGGAAGTAATCGCTCATATGAGGGAGATGGAAATAAAAGGACAGATTATTAATATCAATAGTGTCGCCGGTCACTCTATTCCGAGTGTAGAGAAACCAATTTTCGGGATTTATCCAGCGAGTAAGCATGCTGTTACTGCAGCTACGGAGCAATTTCGTCAGGAAATGAGCTATTTGAACACTGGGATTAAAGTGACGGTAAGAAGTGATTAGGTGTAAATTAAATTTGGGGTAATCGCGGAAAAGTTAAGGTTAGATAACGGAGTTTCCAAGCTATTTATTTCTCATTTTATTTAATTTTTCTTACTCTTGATATCTTCATTTTTATAAATTATACAGTGAAACCTGAAAGTCATGCGACTGACAATTTCAACATTTCAGGGTCCTCTTCGACACATGGCGGCGCACAGTGATTGATTTTCACAAAATATCTGCATTCTAATTATTTCCATTCTTGAAAATTTCGATATAGTATTTCAACAGTCAATTCCATTACGGACAATTGAGATACTCTCCTTGTTAGATAAAATATTTAGACTTAATAGATTGGTCCATAAAATTGTAATAATAAGATTAAATAATTGATACTAACACGCAACATTCCATTCATAGAGCCTAAGTCCGGGATACGTCTATACCGACATTCACACCGATGGCGGCGACATGGACAACCCAAATGGAATGGAATCTGAAGATGTCGCCGATGGCATCGTTTATGTACTTTCCACTAAACCCAACATTTTGGTATGTTAATTAAACCATAAATTAACAACATTTAAAGTTCATTTTCCTTTTAGGTTAAGGAATTAACACTTAAACATGTCAATGAAAAGTTTTAAAATATGGTAGCATTCCAAATGAATAATGATCAAATGAAACCAATAATTTGTTATTGTTTATGGATCAATTTCAAATTTCTGCGTGAAAAATGAATGATATTATTTAGTATAATTATCAAATACCACAAAAATAACTATTTTAGTGTCACCAGCTTACAAGGGGAGTATTTCAATTGTCCATATAAGATTTTGATAAAACTTTTCATAGTTTTCTGATTTGTATCTAGTCTAATTTTTAACACTAGATGACCCCATAAGTGTAAACAATTGATGGAATCAAATACACTACTTATTCCACAATTGTTTTAAGTTAAATACATTGAATCATAATAGAAAATGTCTTTTATTGTTGGAAATATTTATTATCAATAAAAGCACACTAATAAGGAGATTAGTAAGTTTATTCATTGGGGAATACAGATTGTGAAAAGGGATAACATTGCTATACATTCTCATTTCACTTCTGAGTATACGAAATAAGTTAATAACAAGTTACAATAGCAGACGCTATAAATTTGGTTCATTGTTAGACATCCGGCAATATACTCGGTACAATGAATGGCTTGGTGCGTTTGCGCAATCACGTCCATACATTCTAATCGAATCTAAAAAGCTCAAATCAGTGGCGTAACTTTCTGCTCTAATTTTTTCTAATTGTAAAGTCATGAAGGAAAATACAGTTGTAATTAATGAGTCCCAGATCCATTCTACCTTGATTTTTGGGTTTAAATGATCATGAGCCCTCTGAACGTTTGAATAATCTAGGTGAAATGTGGCTACGCCACTGCCGAAAGGGCGCTTTAGATATGCGTACCATCACACCGTCGAGCACAAAAGCTCATCTACAAACACCAGACAAAAAGCACATGCGCTCTCTGCGTTAGCGCTGGAAAACCACCACCACCATCAACACCAGGCAGCACCAGCTGCCTGCCTGGTGACCGCGCGGGCGCGCGCGATCAGACGCCGCGCCAGTCCACAAACAGACGCGACCGCCGTCAGCCATGGCGACCGCTCGCTACACGCACGCCGTCGTCAGCCGCATCCCGCTCTCGCTGCGGACGCGCGGCGAGATCGACCTGGAGGTCGCGCGACGCCAGCACGAGGCGTACGTGCGCCTGCTGCGCGAGCTCGGTCTCGACGTCATCGAGCTGCCGCCGGACGAGACGCTGCCCGAGTGCGTCTTCGTCGAGGACACCGCCGTGATATGCAACGGCATCGCGCTGATTGCGCGCCCCGGCGCACCACATCGCGAGAAAGAGGTGAGAGCCTGTAAGATCTTATCAGATAATCGCCTAGCATCTTGCGTTTAGGCATTGTTTATTTCCTTACCGCACATCTGTGGCAGACAAAAGTAGGATAATGTTTTGAAATGTGCAATCTGTGGGGCTATTTCCCGACAGACAATGTTTGTTTACATTGGCATCATTTCGGTTTTGACCCGTGTTTGTACTCCTGGAGATTTCTACCCGCTAGATTTTTGATTTACATCTGGACTGTGGATGCGATTGATGTTTTTCGTTAAATTAGTACCAATAAGATATAAATTTCGCTCGTGCTATGAGCATAAATCAATAAGGAAATTACCTTACCGCCAAAGTGAGTTTACGCTATAAATAAACATAATAAACATCGCCCGATGTGTTTGGTGCGTTTAAACACATCGGGAGAGGTGTTTCATGGAAATACCTCGTATGAGTACACTTAAACAAGTTTGTCCCTTATATTTTAACAAAACTTTCCTATAATTTCAGAAATTACACCTGAACTTTCGAATAGTTTTAGAAGATACCGAACTTCCGATGTGTTTAAACACATTTTCAGAAAAAATAAGTCGTTTGGCCACATCCAAATCCATTTTTCTAATATACTTTAGCGAAACTCTTCCAAAATTGTTGAAATAGCAGGTTAATTTTCGAATTGTTAAAGCCTGATGTATCTAAGTACACTTTTCTTAGAAAATGAGGGGGCTTATTCTAAACATAAGATGAATGTGCATGAAAAGTATTCTAGAATTTGCTGAATTTTCTAATTGTAAGATTAAATAATGTATTTATATAAAAACTGCTGAGCTAAGGATACCGGGAACACTTACCAAGTGGCAAAGATAATATAATAAGAACCATTCACACAAAAAAATGTTCTTTCAACACGTTTTGGTGTTTTATCCCGATGTGTTTAATGTCTTTACACAGGCTAGAGATCAGATTTGGAGAAATATCTCGATGGAGTTCACCTAGACATTATATCTTTTATATATTAACAAAAGTTTCCCAACATTTCAGAAATTAGATGTAAACTTTCAAATCACTAAAAAACCGATCTCTCGTTGTGTTTAAACACATTTTTCATTGAAAATATGACTTTCTGTTGTTTGTTAGATGAAATTGAGTTTGGTTCAGCTGAAATTTAGTTCAAATTAACTTGTCTAAACTTAAGATGAATACGCAGAAAGAATGATATAGAATTTGCTTAATTTGTTACAATTAATTCATCCGTTCAAACACTTCTAAGCCAAGGATAGCGGGATCAATTAATAATCTTATTACGTTATCTTTGTGTAACATCTTTTAGCACGTGAGGTGTCACTCATAAATCAAAATTGCCTTTTTAAATCGATTAAAAGAATGGGAAGCGTGCATGTATTATTTTTGAAAATGATTAAAAATCTCAAACTTCAAATATTTCTACGCCATCAGATAGAAATCTTGGCACTTCTTATGGCAAAGTTATCGTATAAAAACTTATCGAAGTTGAATTATCGGAGATGAACTGACCCGAAACGAAACACATAACCCGAATGCGAAAATCCTATGACCATGATCTTTATTTATATACAGCGGTACCGAGTTAATTGCTTGTTTTGCATAATTTGTTACGTTGATATTACGCATACATTTCAAACACACGGGCAAGTTGAACGTTAGCGCTGCTCCAATTTTCAGTGGGAAATCGATAGGCGCGTTCTAATTTAACGAAATTTTCTGAATTCGACAGCCAATTCATATGGGACTGGTTGGTGTTGATAAAGCCCAAGCTATTGTTTTAGTTATTATCGCAAGTACGTGGGTAGTAGAAACGATTGCGTTGACTACCTGTGTTCTAGTGACAGCATACGCTGCGCCATAAATTGATAATGTTTTTTGCTTACGATTTGCAAAATTTCAAGGTTTCCAGGTGGAACTTGTAATTCTCGAAACTTTCGAATCGTAGGCAGCGTTATAATCAGTTTTAACTACAGATGTAATTTCAAGAAAGTATTCTAAAGTAATTTGGTGATTAAATACTCCTTGATTTAGACCTATCCGAGTATGATAAAATATCGATATTCAGTTTTCTGGATATTTTATATTTTCGATATATCAAATATGCATTTCAAATATCGATATATTTATTGATCCAGAGATTATCGGAGTCTGTATGGTCAGTATGTTAAAAATGGAAGACAAGGTTACATGCCTTCGACCGTCTCCTCTTTAAGATTGTTTTCAAATCGGCAGCATGTCCAAAAATGATCAAAATTCTGGATATTGCTATTTCATCTTTGATCCATTGATATTGATATATTTTTGACTTGCCTTCTGAGGGCTTTCGTTGTATATTGTTCAAGTATACCTAAGTTATGCGTAAAATTTCTGCCGAAATCAATTCGCAATATGTAATGATATACTGGGAAGCAAGGATATATCGAAAGGTGTCAAAAAGAGGGTTATAATCCGATCAATCCTCACTTGCGGCGTAGAAATATGGTTATTAAACCAACAAGAGTAACTCTAGATCAGAGCAGTTGAAATGGAAGTAATGAGGGACGTCTAAGTCATCACAAAGATGGAGAAAATCAGGAATGACGACATAAGACACAAATAGGAACTGAAATTGTTCAGAAATACATTGAGGAAAAACAAGATCCAGGAGGAAATGGGAACAGGAGATTAAGAAAAACTTGGTGAAAAGGGACTTGAATGGAAAAGAAGCCAAGGCAATAGTGCTAGACAGAAACATTTGTATGACATCTATCAAGCAACATTTAAAGATCAAAGTTAAATACAAAAATTATACAAATTCTCCTAAAAATATATTATAGTAGTTGGTATCTGATACAACAGTGCCAACATTGCACTTTGCTTTATCCTCACTTCACGCCATGCTCTAGCAACTAATTTAAAAGTCCAAACACCTCTAAACCGTTACAAAATTTCCTTCTTGTCTTTAGCATCCATACCCTCATGCCATGTTCTTTTGTGGGCAAGCATGTTTTATTCAACCTGCTACACTTGTTCCAACTAGAGAAACGCCGCGCTGGCTACGGCTACCAAACAAGACCATAAGAAACGCGTGCGACTTTAACGAAACTAGAGCATGTTCATTGTTGAATAAGTCCACAACTATAAAGTTAATTCGGAAATTGGTTCAGGCCGCGTGCATTGAACTACTTCGCCGCTAGCCCATGAAGCATCGAGTGCAAAAACTCTTGCATAGCTCATCAGCGACTAAGTGAACATTTAAATTGCAATTAAAGCCATTTTTCAATTTCGTATGGTGCATCATACCAAATAAATATTTTTTCAAACGCTTGGTTATTTAGCTGACTATGTTGTGAACAATGACACACCGCAAACAGCGGGGCTTAACAGTATCGAAAGCATTTGCCATTTTATATTTGCTCAATACGCCCGCCGACGCAAAAAGGTCGTTTCAATAAAGAGGCCACTGTGAGAGCCGGCGCTCGAGTGAATGAATAAAATTACAATAAAATGACAATATTATAACACAGATCTCACCTAGATATACGCCCGCTTCGTTGTAGATGCCACTGCATACTGGACTACACGACAAAGCACTAAACTATTTTAATTGTGGTATTCATTAAATTTATTACTGACCTATTTCAGTTTGCACTAAAGTGTTTGGCATAATCATTAGTTTTTTCGCAGTTTTTAATTTTGAAACGACCAGAGATTTATACACATTTTTGTTGTATAATTTATATGTGGTCCTCTGTATTAACCTGTTTGCCCAGATTGGCGTCACGTTTAATGTTAATAGATTTCTTAAAATAGAGTAAATTTTCGAATTATTACTCAGTAAAGTAACTTATTTTGAAACTGAACATCGAACACCTTTAACAATCAGTTTAGAATCGAAACTATCGACACTTGCTTTTATCAACGCTGAAAATAAGTCGATGCTACCTTAAATAACGTTCCGGTAACGGTTTTGTAAAAGATTCTTTATTTTTATACCTCTATAAAGTATTCATTAGGAAATTTGACAGGATAGATAGAACTTCGAGTTGATTTATTGAATTAACAAATCCGACAAATTTGAGCCGATTGAAACTCACCCGGTATGAAAGAAGTTCAAATATTTTTCAATATTCCAATAATGCCTCTGCAGTTTTTTCTATAAATGCTCTTGTGGAAATGCCCAATGAAACACTTTTTGTCGATAATCAGTGCAATATTAGAATATCCTGTAACAAAGTTTGACTCCTATGACTGGTCGAAATTTTCTAAGAATGAGTCTCCTTCAACAATTTATTATTAAATTACTCTTTCAGAAATTTTATTTCAGAAAGTCACTATCATATTTAGAGCTTAACAATAGTAATTAATTCCATATGACACGATGTATAAATGAGTCTGTTTTGGTACTCGTCTCTTTAATGAACTTCCGGAGCCAACTTCTTCTAATAAGAAATTCTCTCTTGATATTATAAATGAAGACAGGGTTTTTGTAGATGTTCTGGAAGATTCCAGAATGGCACCTTTCTGGAATATTATTATTGTTATTATTTGCAAAATTTACAAGTACAAATACGTCAAATTGATATAATATTTGTTAAAACGACATGTTCTCATAATCAAGATTATATCTTGTTTGATTTACAATTAGTTCTCGATATATAAATAACATTATTCAGATACAACTCTATGGCTGTATTGAGTGGGGATTCCACAATATCTCCCATTCCTCGCCTCATGCCACGCGTTTATAAACAAGCTTATATAATAAACCGGTGTGATTTGCGAGTAGTTGCCATAGTGGGCATATTGTTAGTATTGCAGTGCCGTGTAGTGGACCACGATAATGTCGCAAACACAAGAAAATACGCCCACACTTCTTCGCTGGGGTATTATCAGTGCAGGCAAAATTAGCCACGATTTCGTCTCTGCCTTACAAACATTATCGGAGCGCACGCACCAAGTACATGCAGTCGCCGCACGTAGCCTTGAATCAGCTCAACGCTTCGCCGAAGAACACAATATCCCCAAAGCTTATGGAACCTATGAAGAAGTGGCCAAGGACCAAGTCATTGGCAAGTTCACCTTCATACCAACATGAAATAAAACATGATTTTAAACTATTATAGATATCGTCTATATCGGCGTCATCAACACGAAACACCTGGATGCAGTCACGATGATGCTCAATGCTGGTAAGCATGTCCTTTGCGAAAAACCACTTGGCATGACTTCCAAGCAGGCTCAGGAAATGGTTAAACTCGCTAAAGAGAAAGGTGTATTCTTCATGGAAGCAATATGGAGCCGCAGCTTTCCTGTGTATAAGAAGATGACTGAATTGCTGCAAATGGGAGCAATCGGGGATGTTCACTTCGTTAATGTGACCTTCGGTTTTCCCTTGGAACATGTCGAAAGAGTCAAGTAATATTTGTTTTGATATTTTGCTACAGGCGTATTTTAAAAATATGCTCTATAGTGTGAAAGACCAGGGAGGTAGTGGCATCCTTGACATTGGAGTCTATGCTCTTCAATTTGCTCAGTACGTCTACAGGAATAAGAAGCCCACTAGTATTACTGGGGTTGGAACCCAGAACAAATATGGCGTCGACAATACCGCGACATGTGTTCTTCAGTATCCCAATAATGCCTCTGCTGTTTTAACTATCAACACACTTGTAGAATTGCCTAATGAAGCAATTGTTGTTGGTAATCGGGGTACTATTAGGGTAAGTTTTTCTAACATTCCCAAGTATATCGGATTTATTTATTTATCCATTCATGTAATTGGCCTCTAGGGCTCTGGCCGAGATTTTCTACTGATATGTTCAGAGTCTCCTTGAAATCGCTTTTTAACAACAATCATGGTTACAATGTTTTTAGATTCCTAATTTTTGGAGTCCAACTCAACTCTATTTAAACAACGAGCTTTACTTTGAAGTCGAATTACCAAAGAGCAAAACGACGTTTAATTTTAAAAACTCAGTCGGATTATCTTATGAAGCAGAAGAATGTCGTATGTGCATCAAAGATGGATCCACTCAATCGACAACGATTACACACGCAGAAACGTTGGAACTAGCTGAATTGATGGAAACCTGGAGGAAGGCTATCGGGGTTAAATTCAATGAAGACATGTGAATGATCACAGCTGCTGATGATCCAAGGATAAAAATTTGCATTTATATTTTAATTCCTCTTAGTATGAACTTTATATAACTATTGTCAAAAATGTGCATCAATAAACGATTGTATAAGCATTATTAAAATATTATGGCGTTTTGTTCTCTATATAAACATTTGCAATATTACTCTGTGAAAGTCGTAAATAACTCTAGCCACTTTTTGTAGGTTGAAACCATCCGAGTGGTGCTCAAAAAAGAACTGGACCTTCCCATCATTGAAATCGATGATCCGAACGCAAAACTAGATGGCGGCGATGTCCTATTCACCGGTACGTGACAGCCACCGTCGTCCTGCCGCGGGCAATTAATTGAAATTCCTCCCCTTTTGCAGGTCAGGAATTCTTTGTGGGCTTGTCCGAGTGGACAAACGAAGGTGGCGCGCGAGCCGTTGCGTCCGCATTCCCCGAATACCCATGCACGCCGATTAAGGTAAAGCCAGAGGGTTTGGTCCTACGGGATCTTAGTAACGGTGTGCTGGAGGTGAGGTGATCCGATTATTTGCGCTCGACCGCCAGCAGCTCGACCACAGCAGCAAAAACGCACCCGCCGGCGTAGAAATTGGATTTTCTTCTTTGCACACTAAACAAGTGCACTGTTTTGGCCTTCACTCCTCCTGGGCACCTACTATATTTCAATTCCTTGTAATTTGGAACATACACTGTAGTGGTTGTATTTATAGGTTCCTACGGCGAAGAAACTTAAGTCATTTGTAACGGTCGGTGGGCCTTGTCTACTCTGCGTTGGCGCTGGCAAGGAGTGTCAGGAGGTTTTAAAGCGGATGGAACGTGAGGCGACGTTTAGTTATCAGACTATTACGCTGCCAGAGGACGACGCCGCTAATGTTCTATATTTGAACGGTACACTTGTGCATCGATCTGAGGGTGAAATTCCCAAGTCCTACCAGGTAACAATTAAATGTTGTTCTCCCCCCCTTTCTGTTCAGAGCAACATCCTTCCGCTGGCCATATTTTTTATTTCTCCAACAAATTTTCCTCGACAGTATAGTATCCATGTCTCCTCTTTAAAATCAGGCGATGCATGATACCCAGGATTACTATATTTACATTAATAGATATTTATGCTTTAATTTTAGGTCTTTTGTGATAAAATCGATACAAGGAGATCCCTCGAAATGACAGAGCTAGCAAAAACATCCTGCGGCCTGACATCGAGCTGCCTTCTCGTGCGGCGATTGCGAATATGCAGGAATTTGTAAATCTCGCGCGCGCTTGGTCTACGCGTCGAACAATCAACAAAGCCGCCTGCGGAGCACAACTCATCCACGCCTGCTACAAAACGCCCACGAAATGCTCACCATTCTTCGCATTTTCCTACGCATTTATGACTCACAGTCGAATGACCATGTCACCAAGACTATTCAACAAACTCTAAACAGTTGGAATTCCATCTATACATAACGAATTCCAACCAAACTCAAATGTTCCACTTCCAAGCAAGTAACTGTAACTTGAAATCACCACCAAAAGGTCTTCGAACTACAAGACTATAACTATCCACAACATACAAAAAATTACGACAAAACTTATTGTGTTAATGTATATATTAGAGTTTATGTACCTAGAATCGACAAGACCTTATATTCAAAAATGAATAAATGTTCTCCCAATGAAAGGAGAACATGTAGAGAATCCAAGGACCAGTACTAGGCAATTTGTTAAACAAGTAAAACGTTTAAATGTGAACCATGATAATAATGTTAGAGCGTATAAATTTTAGGCATTCGTTCCGTAACAATTTTTGAGTGAAATTTTATTCATGTGTATATATGAATTCTCATTGTCAGTGGAATTACGAGTATCAACATTCAATTCACGCGAAATAGCTTTTGTATCAATTTTGTTTTACTTTCTCTATAAGGATATAACAAAAACGCAAAGCGCAAATTAGAATTATTTTTTGTTATGATTTCTTTCACTTTCATTCCAAGTGAAGTCTCACTACTCAAAGCAAAGGCATTTAATGCGACCGTATTTATTTTATATCTTGATGTGCTCAGTATTTCGATGTAACAGTCATAAAAAACCGATTTAGCCAGCTATAATACATTTATTTTCTGAGAGTATGTAAAGTGTATCGTCGGTATTACTATGTAAAACAACTATGACTTTAAAAATAAATATTTGTTTTCAATATGATGTAAAACATAATGTGAAATTATTTTCCTTGCGTATGAGGATGTTCTTTCATAAATCTCGGGGATGAATATTCAATGAAGTTGTTTATGAATATCAAAGGACACATTTTCTATTATTACTTTTTGTTTTACTAAGGGAAACGACTATAACTTCAAAAATATATATTTGTTTTCAATATGATATGAAACATAAGGCGAAGTCAATTTCCTTACATATCAGGATATGCTATGACATTTCATAAATCACGAGTTGGAATATTCAATGAAGTTGTTTGTGAATATCAAATGATACATGATACAATCACGTGCGTATAGTACACGTGCATTGCGTTTATCGCTAGATCAGCTGATCATTAGATAACGATTGGCGGCGGTATCGACGAGGCGGCCGCCCGGCGTGGCGGTACAACGCGCATAGCATGTCAAAGTCAACTTGACCGCATGTCCCAGTGCCCTTATGCTAAATTTGCCCCACGGTGAAGTGTGGCGGCGGCGTCTAAAGTCTCAAACTTGCTCGCAGTCGTAACGCACTTGAGCCGTAACGTGGCTCGAGTGCAATCTCGCACAATTCGTAGCCGCGTAACTCCCGGCCTTGCAGCCGCGTGTGCCAAATTAATCGAATACACGCAGGAGATTTCGCACACAGCAAGGCCATAAGTACGCACGGCCAAAACATGTGCACGCCATCCAAACGCCAGGGAATTATTTGTAAACACATCGGGCTTCAATATATTTTTTTCTAATCAATTTTAGAATTATTAGTTTTAAAATGCCTATAGATTTGTAGAAATAATAAGGACATCCATATGGAAGGACAATCTATGTTGGGATATCAAACATAATCGATATTTCCGTTTGAAACTTATCGATAGTTATCGAAACTTTATATTTCGATCTTTTTCATTTTTCTCTCTCTTGTTGAAAATAAATTTATTCAGTCTATAGTATGCTCTATTGACATTTTCTATCCTCATGTTGATCCCTTATAAAACTGTACTATCCAAATCCAGCACTAAATATTTGTAGTGTTGAATTCCTTCCAATTCTGTGTCCCTTATCTTTACGTTCCGTTTACGGGATTCAAACTTCTACCATGTCTGACTCCTTCCTTCGATATAAATTCGATGGACATCAAGTTCTTTGCTAACACTATATTTCTTGTTCTTCTGCAAATTGCCTTGCTTGCTCTTATTAGATTGTCTTCCACTCCAATTTTCCCATAACTTCATCATTGGTACTTTGTCGAATGCCTTTACCTTATCGACAAAAGCTACATATGTTTTCTTGTCTCCCTCGATGTTCCTCCCATTTATCAGCTTCAGTGTAAACACATGATCTTGCGGGCATCTTCTTGGTCGGAATCCACTTTGCTACTCGTTGTCAGCTCACTTGTATTCCACTTATATCCTCCTTTCAAGTATCTGTTCCCAGTGCTTCGTCACTGATCCCAATATCGTTATTCCTCTGTGATTCCTGATATTATTTCGCAGAAAATGTACAAATTTCGAACATATGTGTAAATTATTATAGAATAGTAATTCGCAATGGTTTCGTGGTTGTACCAAATACCCCTGTATTTAGTACAACTATATTACTTATGGAAATGATGTGAAATTATGTATACACACGTTTGGAACGAAACAATATACAATAAACAGGTCATTGTGTCCAATCAACTTCGTCGAAATGAAACGAGACCTTTCATTGTCAAATTTACAAAAACATTGATTTGTTTCTTTGATTTTAAATGGATAAAATATTTATCAACACAACATCGGTAACAATACTCCCATTAGCCAGTACCTACAAATCTAACACACTTCAGTAAATTTAAATCGCCTTGTATTCAATTCACAGGATAATTTCCTAATAAACACTTAATACTTTCGACCATTGTACTATTTAGTAATAGATTCCTCGATAAGTAACTTGTAAAACTGCAATCTTTGATCCCTCGCAATTCGTGTAATTTTTACAACAAATATCAGATTTCTTTCTAATCAAAAGACGCACGTATATAACTTTCGTCGCCAATCTTATCAGGCATGCTTCTAAATTACGACACCCGATACGCTTTATCAAAGGATTTAACGCACTTTCAGCGCGTTTCGTCTCGTCACCGGCATATTTGCCAATCACTAAGCCAGCTTAAAACCCCACAATCAAACTAGCAAAAATTTCCAATGCATGGTGTATAGCGTCGATTGAACTCATCAAAACGCAAATTAAGTCGATAATTGTTGTCTGAGCGTGCAAATATTGACGGCGCACACAGTTGCCAATCGGTCCCCATAAGTGTGAATGGTACAACTGCAATTTACTATCAAGCACACGCTAAGGCCGATTATATAGTCATGGACGTGGATGCTGGAGAAATTCATGAACTTGTATGATAAGCGTATGACCTTGCCGATGCCGTCTCAAGGAAACGCTGTACGCTCACATAAAACGTAAAACGTGGCCGACCACGTTTTCGACCTTGTCGCAAATTTCAGCGATTGATTAGTGTTTGTCGATATGGTCTCTCTGGTCAATATACCCGAGGATTATCTAACGTTTCTTTGCGCGCGAATTTCAATAAGAACGCCCCTGGTGATGACGCAAAGCGTCTATTCTCGGTCGTTGCCGGGACCTTCCTTCCGCGCTATTGGGGGGCAGTGGAAGTAGCGTACATGTTCGGCAACGCACCTTGTTCGCTGATCTAAGGCCTTTTACATATATAGAGCGATGCGAAGTGAAGCAATGTTATGAATAAGGCGTCGTTCATACCGGCGACTTCGACTTCGGACTTCTATGCCTATCCTTGTTTGACGAATATGAAGAAAAGGAGATGAAGAAACTCGAAGAAACAACCTATCTCCGTTTACTACATGAGTCAGACAGGGGAAACCACGAAGCGAGGCGACGTGACGCCGCCGGTCTGACTGACGCCTAAATGATTTATTGTTAGTATTATCGTAACAGACATAAATCAATGAGGAATGTTCTTTTGAGTAAAAGGCTAGAAAAATCAGGGAAGTTGAAAGGTCTCCCAAAAAATGCCAAGAAAATGGCTTGGGCAGGATTCAGATAGGAAATGTGTACTATAAAAGTGATGCCTTTGTTGATAAAAATAAAGGCATCGATAGATACCGGAGTTTAATTTGAAATGTTCAAGTTTCTTCTAAATGTTATCAATGCTAATGCTATTATTATCGCGTTATATGTGGAAATACCCTTAGTACTCCTGCACGGCCACCATTTTCACAAACCCGGCATGTGACCCGACGTCACTCGTCTCGCGCACACTCGTTTACCACCTCCATCGGAGACCTGTGTGTCCGCTGAAGGTGGTGGGGCATCCCCGTCGCTTTAATATCGTCGACGCGTCCGTCGTTCACTCCCAGTCATCACTTGCAGTCCGGCGCGTGATCTGACACGTACGCAACCATACCGCTTGGTACCATTACTCGCTACTGAGTCAGCAACCCCCAAAAACACACATACAAGATGGCGATGGATCCCATGGGTTTCGTAAAGGATTTCCTCGCTGGAGGTATTTCCGCGGCCATCTCTAAGACCGCTGTTGCGCCCATTGAGCGCGTCAAGCTGCTGCTTCAAGTGCAACACATCTCCAAGCAGATCTCCGAGGAGCAGCGTTACAAGGGTAAGCACTAAACAGCAATATCCACCGGAAGTAATTCAGAAAAAGCGCGCCAAATTTCGCTACAAAACCCGCACGTGGCAGCTTTTTTGTGCGAATTGGAAAAATGCGTTACGTAAGCCATGCCGTAATGGCTGGTGAATGCCTTACATCACAGGATCAAAGTGGAAGAGTGCGTGCCTAAGCTTACCTTGCAATTGAAACCGAATCGATTTGACTTTATTGGCTTAGCTTACCTTGCACTTTGTAACCTATTTCTAAGTCGGTAATTAGGGCATGGCTAAGCAACCTACTTACTCTCGCGACGAAAGAGACCTCGGACGCATTCAATCTTCCCACAATTAGATCGCGGAAATCCGTTTCGGAATCGATAAATCCCACGCGGAACGCAGGCCTTTAGGCCGGTAAAAGTTCATGAGGTATTGATTCATTTTATGACGCAGGCGCGCGCGCGCGCCCCATAAGCAATGTTATATAAGTTATTCCAACTTTACCTTGGTTAGCAGACCTAGTTAGACCTAGCATGCCCCAGTTTTCCACATCTTAGTGATAGAAGGTAGACGTCTAGCCGTGTCTCGTGATCGCTGATGCAATTTTACGAGTCGATAAGCCTTATCAACGCAATTGCGTGTGGCGTACGTCGTCAACGGCTTCAAAAAAACCCACATGGTCGGTAAACAAAATGGCGGACGCCGGATACCGCGGGAGAACCACGTTGCCATTCGCATTGGCAACCATGAACCATCATTGGCCATCCATCATTTTATTCCAGTGATTTCATTACAAGCGTTTATAGATTTTTTTTTTTGGTAAAAATCGTACCGTTATACACTGCAGAGAATCAATGAAATTTGCGGGATACCATTTGTGCTAGAAAATCAGTGGGTCTGCCAAGTTGTATTATATAAGTACGCGGCTCTAATTATTTAACGGCAGCGCAGCGTCATGTGAAGGTTACTGGCACGGCCCGCGTTCCGCGCGTGTAACAAACGCAAACCGAGTACACGGGCAAAATTTAGTGTCATTACGCGTACCGCTGTAGATGTAACGATCATTTTAGGTGCATTACTTATCATCTATGTGATTCGATAAGATATCAATCTCATAGAAATGGAGATTTTAGAAAAAACGTGGGTCCAATTAATTTATGAATGATTCAATCAAATATTCTTACCGCTATGAATGGTTTTCAGGTATGGTTGATTGCTTCGTGCGCATCCCCAAGGAACAGGGCGTGCTTGCATACTGGCGTGGTAACACCGCCAACGTCATCCGTTACTTCCCAACGCAGGCGTTGAACTTCGCCTTCAAGGACAAGTACAAGGCGATCTTCCTCAGCGGTGTCGACAAACGCACCCAGTTCTGGCGTTACTTCATTGGTAACCTCGCCTCCGGCGGTGCTGCTGGTGCCACCTCTCTGTGCTTCGTGTACCCTCTTGATTTCGCCCGTACCAGGTGAGTTCAACACTTTCATCAATGAATTTCGAGCCCTCCGTAAATACCATTCATGTATTCAGTGTCCCCTTTACCGGTTTACCTTCATTATAAGATAAATGAAAATATTGAAATAACTATGACTACTTATCAATAGGTTGGCTGCTGATGTCGGTAAGGGTGCTGGTGAGCGTGAATTCAGCGGTCTTGGTAACTGCCTGATGAAGATCTTCAAGGCCGATGGTCTCTCCGGTCTGTACCGTGGTTTCGGCGTGTCCGTCCAGGGTATCATCATCTACCGTGCTGCCTTCTTCGGTATCTACGATACTGCCAAGGGCATGCTGCCAGACCCTAAGAACACTCCTCTGGTCATCTCGTGGGCCATCGCTCAAGTAAGTATCTTTGTCTGACTGTTGATGAGTCGTGACGTCAACAGAAAAGGATACCACCCCAAGACGTCGTGGGACTTACCAATTTGTTTCTTCCGCAGACTGTAACCACCATCTCTGGTATTATCTCGTATCCATTCGACACCGTGCGTAGGCGTATGATGATGCAGTCTGGCCGCGCCAAGAGCGAGATCCTGTACAAGAGCACCGCTCACTGCTGGGCCACCATCGCCAAGACGGAAGGTGGTGCTGCCTTCTTCAAGGGTGCGTTCTCCAACATTCTCCGTGGTACTGGTGGCGCTATCGTCTTGGTAATGTACGACGAGATCAAGGCTCTGTTCTAAGCACCCCGCGACTACCATTTAGTAAACCCAATCTTAACTTAAGTAAACCAAACAACAAACAAGCAAGCAAATCCAAGCAGACTGTAAGAACATCGCGTCACTGCAAGGTTATATTTAAGCAAGTTGTAACAACGCCGCCGATGCGCGGCAGTCGTATTAGTATGGAGTTTTAAATTAATTACCAACAAAAACAAAAAAAGCGAAAAGTAACGAAAATGCTCGTCACGCGCAACTAGGAAGAAAAAAACGCGAAAGTACCGTATTAGTATTGTAAATGATTAAACGAACTCTGATATTTCCCCATTATTCTCGATCGAACGAGAGGCAAATGATGAAAATAATTTGTTGCCGCGCTGTCTAACATTCCGGATGTGCTGCATATTCTTTTAAAATGCCGCTGTCGAAGAGCATCCGTCGTATTACACAGGCGCGTCGGCGCAATTCGAATGCGTTATTTTCGCGCATCGCGTTATTCACTAGCAGAAACACCCCAACAACATACACGGCGACGACGCAGCGAAACAAAAAAAACATAAATTATATAGATGCATTATTTATTTTTACAACTCCACACCATGCCGCGCGTGTTGGACGTTAACTATTGACAAACCACCGCGTGTTTGCAATCTAAACGCGCGCGATCTTCATTTCGATACACCATTATATGATGTCCAATTGATTTTCTCCCCGGTTTGACCCGGAAACGTTTGTTTCTTTTTTTGATTGTGAACATTGTACTGTAAATATTGTAAGGCGTCGTCACGAACACCACGGCTGGGCGTCCTCCCAATCTTTCTGTTATTGTTTTCACATTGTTGAACTGTAACTGTGTATACTAAGTGCCCAATACCATCGGGTACAGAAAAATAAAACAAAAAAATAGAAATATTATTTCGATCTTTTATTTTTATACCTTATCAAATGTGCAATTTGAGACAATTGTATTTTATAGAATTTCTAATGTGTGCTGCTACGAATGCATATTCTCTTTTACCTCTAATTTTTTAAGAATAAATGAAAAAACTAACTGATACAGCTATGATTTAGTATCTGATGCATGCGTGGTGACATTGAAGCACAGATAGAGGTGTTAGGAACTGTTCATTTGCTACTGCGAATGTTGTAAGATCCGAAAAGCGCTTGTCTCGTTAAAACCCAATTTCACCTACTCTTACCCACAACAATATATATTTTTCTAGTCCTGATATATAATGTATATATTATATTAACAATGTCGATTAAGTTATGATCTGCACAACCAACGGCTGGTTATAACATTACTGGTAGATGAGAAATAGACGAGTTACTATCGTATTAGGTGGATACGCTCAAATTTGTTGCAAGGGTCCACCCTTGGGTTAGTCTATGGGTCCCCCTCATATATATCTCACGTTACTCCACTTTGAAAAAAGGCGTCCACCGATTTCGACCTAACATTTTCGAGTCTACCCCGAAATTTTTATTACCACTCTTGACTTTTCAAGCTGAGCTTGGCACGTCAGCGCGTCGCTACATACCCATCTCCTTTTTATATATAAAATATGACAAAGAAACCCCGAAGGCGTCGGCGACGCGCATTGCCAGCTGCCACGCGCTGACGTGACAAGCTCAGCTCGGACAAAGGAACGAACTGTCCAATGCCGGCTGGTTGTGAAAGTGAGAGCAACGGACAGTCTCTCATTTAATGCCGCGGTCAGTTTCTGGAAACATTCAGTCCCCTTTATTGCACACGTCAAACTCCGAAATGTTTGTTTACGACGTGTGATTATGGGATTTATGACTTAAGTTACTTTCGGGGATATTACCTGCGCCCAACATTTTCGCACGGTGTTGGATAATCCATACACGCCCCTTGTGGAAGTTTGGTCAGACTAACATTGGTTTTATAGGTTATTTTATTGAACTACTACCGCCAAAGCTTTCAAAATATCTAAAATACGAACTCAAAAAGAGAACGAAACATACATTTGTAAACTGTAAATTATATTCTAAATAATTTTGCATAACATGGCAATAACGTCTTATCCTCATATTTTTCAAAATCCATCTCAATTTTTCCACGATCCAATGCAGCTTTTCCAGGATTTTTACAATATTCCGTCAACTTCCGAACAATATCATTAACATCTTCATAAAGACATTCCTTAGGATAAATCTCAGGATAAACTAAATTGTTTGGAACAAGAGGAAAGCATCCGCAATACGTCGCTTCCAATCTAAAAATAGTTTTTAATAATTTAGGTTAAGGAACAAATATTTCTTCACACCTACATTGATACACCGAAGAACTCATGAATAGCTGTCGAAACAACAACATCACTACTCCTCAATATTTTATAATACTCCTCTTTATTCTCAACAAATCCGAACGTTAAAATATTCTCCCTTAAAATCTCTTTGGCGTCAGTTAAAATATCAGGAGTATCAACAAAATGGCCACCAAGCAAATGGACGCGAAAATGCAATTCATTTGCTTTCAATCGATGCAAAATATTAATAAACATTTCTGGAGCTTTGTCAAATTCCCATCGATGTGGCCAAACTATCGTTAAACATTCACTACTTCTCTTGTTCGAAGCAACCAATGGATATTCCACAGGAAAGTACAACGCTGTACATTTAGGCTGAATCTTCAATTGTAAATCTTTCGGTCGATAATCGGGTAACAGCTTGACAATTTTGTTTAAATTATCAATAAGGCTATTCATGTTGAATTCTGAGTTGAATATTATTTCATCTGCGGCTAAACTAATTAAATATATTTTAATTATTTCATGATACTGCAAATGAGAGTAAATACCGACCCGTGTGATCCTATCGTAAAAAGCCAACGTAAAATCATGCATTTGAGCTCCATGTAAATTTCCGATTTTGAAAATACCTGTAATCTGCATCTAATAAAAATCATAGTTTAATGTAGAATCGGAAAGGAAATACGTTAATGCATATTTCAAGTAAATAGCACGAAATGTGGCCAAGTTATGAGCAAAAATAATATGATTTTTCCCATATAAATTACATTGCGAAGGTGCAATGACCATATCTCTGTTAATTATTAATACAGCTAACCCATATTCACAGCATCGGTAGTAGGGCTAATGACAATTAAGTGAACATTAAAATTTTTCTTGTGAATCTGTAAGAATCTAAGAATCTGTAATGCAAATGTTTCTAAAGACTGGTTGTTGATTAGAAATATGTTTACATTGCAGATTATTATCTATATGCGGTGACGTTGACGTATTTGGCCTGAGCAATGCGAACTATGAGCAAATTAGCTGGGGATTTTGAATATTTCCAAAATCAGAAATTTACATGGAGCTTATATGCATCATTTTACGTTGGCTTCTGCGGTAGGATCACACCGTTTAATACAGCTTACCAAGTTGTAATTTGATTATAGGCAAATTGGACATCTCTATCTTTAATCTGTCGTATTGGATAGATAAATTGATTCTCATGAAAGTATACGATTTTTTTAAGTCGTTGAAGATCAGGTCTCAAACCTAAAAGTTCTGCAAGTGATAAAACTGAGCTGCAGAACATTATTTTCTCGGTAGAAATTTCTGGTATTTGATTAGATAGAATAAGAGCAGAACATCTTGCTCTCCACGGCCATTTTTTACCAGTAAGAGTTATTAATCTACTGTTTGGGAAGCCTAAAAGTAAAACCATTAATTATATAAATACTATTTGTATTAAATGACTTACTTTTGTGAAGTAAATCAATTAATTGTTTATGAGAACCACTATAAAACGGTTCAATAAAGAGAACATCTGGTTGTATTACATCAGGGGTAATTTGCTTGCATAAGGGTTGATTTTCTAAAGAAACATCTGCCACTGATTGAACGAGGTGACTCACATGTGAATTATTATTGTGTTTTCTCTGATTATCCATTATTAGCAAATTTTAAATCATGTGAGTTATTTATAAAGTAACCTGTTTTATTTTAAGAGTTAAGAGCACCTGTATAAAATTATACAGGTGCTTCAAATGGTATGAATCACCCTATAATTGATTTTTTTCTGTGCTTTGGGCTTTCCAATTGTGGCTAGTCCCAAACTAACCTAAAACGAAACAAATCAGAGTAAAAGGTATAAACATACATAGTGGTAAAGCAACATAAAATAAATTCATAAGCAATTTACTGCTGTAATACCCACCCAAACAAACGTTCATAAACCGCATTATTTACATAATGCGCCACACATTATCTCCTTGATAATGTACATATAACCGTATCAACAGTGACGGTAACAGCTGTATGAGTATGACTGCAACACTCAGTAGACTTATTGTTAGTAGCAGAAGAGCACACACAACACTTCGTCACATGAACGCGCCGCAACAGGAGCCAGCACGCAAAATACTGTTTTCTCGCTATTCATGCGACTAATTGCCGTCAGACCATCAAAACGAAGCACGATGTCAATCTGCGTGACTGCAACATTCTACTTAGTAGTAGTGTTTTGATAAAGTTTGGCAAGTGCAAGATAAGAGGTTGTCACACTGACCGAGTTCGTGCAAATAAACAGCTGAACGATGGCTCTGTCCGCTGAAGAAGAGCTCGTAGTTCGTGAGTGGGCTCCATTGACGCACCTCTTCCAGAAGCTGCCGGCCAAGCATCAAGGGTTTGGATTCTTCAGCTCTGACTTGAAGCTCACCTGCACGGATGCCATCAGTGAGCTGATTGTAATGGGTACGAATATGGGAATTGTTTATTGCTACAATAGGAAAACACATAATATGGAGAGACTCAAGTGTGAGGTATGTATTTCTTGTTTTGTTTTGTAATGTTTCAATGCATGCTGTGTTTATAAATGGAACTTGTTGCCATGGTAGTTCATTCTTCTTCATTATAAATGATTGCATCGACTCAAGATGTACATTAATTTTGTTGTGACAATAATTTTATTAAATATATAGATGTTTTATGTCTTTGTTGTTTTAGTCCAGCCTTTATCTCACAAGGCAGAACTAAAACAACAAACACTGCTGATGTCATCTATGTTTCTGAAAATAATTCAAAATAAGTCAATCAGTTCATAATTAACTTCTTAAAACTAGTCTAATTAAAACTATGCAACTTTAATTTTAGTAAAAATTGACTTATCAAACTTAAATAATTCATTTTTTTACACTAAACAATGCACATTGTTTGGAAAAACCATTTAAACAACATTCTCAACAGCTTACTCATAATGAATGTCTTTCCATTTTTTCTAGAATATCAATGTTCCTGTAACATGCATCAAAGTAATCTCAACAGTGGATTACATGCTAGCAGTGGGCAATAAAGATGGCAATGTCAATATATTCCAATTGCCGAAAATTCCTCCGGAATCCTTGCCAGCGAGCCTTCGACCTAAAGATAAACAAGTTGAACGATATTCAGTCTCTGAGATGCACAAAGGCCAGGTAACTGCACTGGAATGGTCTAAAAATGGAATGAAACTCTTCAGTGGTGATGCCACCGGGCATGTGGTGCTCACCGAGATTGATTTCTACATGCATTTGTGCAAATCCAGTGAGATTCTCGATGAGGCATATGAGATTGTACAGTTAAATTACCTTCAGCAGAGATTATTGGTGTCTACTACTTATAGAAGCATCATTTGCCAAAAGCAGGATAAGTGGAAGGTGTGTCAAGTTGGCAAAAAAGATAGAAAACTGTAAGTTTATAAACAAATCAGAAAAACTTAGAGGCACTAAATTATGTGTGAACAGATTAGGAAAGTTTGGTGGAACAATAATGAGCAATGGACTGGGGCCTAGTGATCTTGTCTTGTACTGTGTTCGGCCAGGAATGCGGATCTGGGAAGCGGATTTATCTGGATCGGTGGAGAAAACTATACTTTTCAAGGTAATGGGAATGTATTTATGTATAACATAAAAATATTTTCGAAATAGAATTTGCTTTCAAAAAGTATCGACACTTTTAAGTTTCTATACCAAAACTATAGATACTTTTAATACCAACAAATATCGATACTTTCAATATCAAATAAATCGCTCTTTTCAAGTTTCGCTATTTTTAGAAATAAGAATATAGATACCTTTTAATGAAAGAATTTTCAGGAATCTATAACTGATGCTGGTCCGGAAGTCTTCGTGCTGAATCCTTTGCCGCATAACCTCAAACGTGCACCCGCTCAAAGAGAGCCATCTTTCGGCAGGATTCATCAATTCCATGACAACTATCTCGTTACATACAATTCCCACACCGTCTACATTCTGAATGTGAAAGATTTGAAGATTGTTGGTATGCTAGGTCAACTCCGTGGTGTTCTAGACGTGGCTGTACATAAAGATGAAATATTCATCCTAGAAGGAGATCGTTCCCTCTTAAGAATCTCCCCATTTCCCGAGTACACAGACGCTCCTATGATATACCAACGTACAACATCATCCAACATCACAACGCCACTTTTCACCACATCGTTGAAAGAACTCACAAACAAGCTGCAATCATCTTCTATCATCACGGCTGCCCCGACAAAATCTGCCTTCCCAATGAAGAGCCCCGCGATTGCCACCGCCGAAGAAGCGACCGAGGCCAAAAAATCACCGCTGAAAACGCCAACGACCCCAGTCACACCTACGGAAGGACCGATGGACCACGCCTATCAAATCTATCGCAAGTTGGAGATCTACAATAAGATCGCAGAGCAAGAGTTTGATGATGTGATTGGTTATACCCATCGCAAAAAGAAGAAAAATACAAACAAGCGTGGTACAACACCGACAGGCACAGGTGCAATGACGTCCTCCGTGTGTAGTTACAGCTCGAATAGCTCCGGTGAAGGTGATCGAGACCGAATGCACACATCATACACGATTAAGCCAACGTTGATGAACATCAGCACCGTGGGTATGGTCGATTTAAAGAGTCCCGACTCCCTGCAGCATGATATCAGCGAAAAAGAGAATCTGCTCGCCGATATATTGAACTTTGACAACTATAAAGTCGACTTGAATAAACTGCAATCTCAATCCCAAGAAGAAATCAAAGAGGACACTCCCAAATTAGATGTGAAGACGTCGAAAATGTGTGAGGATGACGCGATTGTCGATATTGATACTCGGCCGGAGGTTGACCAATATCAAGCAACGTCTGGAACAATTAGAGAGAAACCAAACAGTTTGATTTCAAACGATATACGCGCAGTCAAACTACCAGGTAGCTAGTGATTATTTACTTGTTATCGTTTTAACCAATTATCATGCTTCATTAAAATGCGCTAAAGCACTCATCTAGGACTTAATTAGGACAAAACTGCAGTGAGTTATTCCCAACTAATTAATCTCGATTCATGTTCTTGGATTTTTCATTGAAAGCATTTCATTGATGTTGGAAATTTAAAGCAATTCTTATAAAATAAGATATATAAGAAAGGAAATGTATCAATGAGTATATAATTTGGTAGAATTAACCAGTTCTATAGATTTTGAAACATATAGATTTCATATTTATTTCTAGAAAAGTAGCTTGAAATCGATATTTTTGTTATTTTCCATCACAAAAAATACAGATATCTATACTTTGGAGATACAAAAATTATGTTACTTTTGACAATAACGAATATCAAAACTTTCGATATCAAAAAGAAACGGCACTTCCAAATATTTGTCATTTCATTCGAAACAAAAGTTTAGGTATTTTTATACGATACCAAAAAGTATCGATACTTTCATGTTTCATATTTTTAACAACAAAAAGATAAGCTAGAATTTCGATAATTCTTTCATTTAATACCAAAAAATATTGCCATTTTCATTAGCTACCAAAAAATGACATTTTCATTCAATACCAAAAACTATCGACATTTTCAGTGTATCTACCAAATAATATCATTACTCTCGACCTTTCTGAGATCAAAAAGTATCGATACTATCTAGCAAATAAGTTTAATTCCAAAATTATTAATTCATTCAATACTTCCAAAAATATCACAAACAATTCCCAAAATATCATTACTTTCAATTCCAAAATTGATACTTTCAAGTTTGTTATTCGATATGAAACTATCTTAGTTCATATGAATATCAATGAAATTTATTCGATTAATTGAAAAACAACAATGAAGAAGCTTTTGATGAAGACGCCAAATCATTTGCAAACTTCCCTTTTTATTGATTTGCGAATTGACTTGTAGCATTTCACAACATTCCAAACACTTGGTCGGTGAAAGATGTGAATTTGGACGTCAAACCAAAGCAAACCACACCAGTGCCAACTGCAAATGCGCACATGCCTCGTATGCCACCTTCGAATTTGTTACTACTCCCACGCCACACCCTGCAATCTCAACAGACGCACCCTCGTCAACCGCCAACATCACCCGTCATTGATCTCTCTGACTGGGAAGTGGTGTGACTCTAATCGCGTCTTATATATACACCTAGTCACGCACTCGAATTATAGTTTTATTATTTTAAGGATCGCACATAGGGACGTAAGTGATATAAGATTACAGTTTTATTATAAATTTACCATACTGGTTATATTGATTACTGAGAAAATTACATTACCATAAGTGTTTTCGAAATTGTGTTTCACTGAGACACTTCTAAGGAGTGTTTCTTTTTACACCGGCTTATAATCCAGTTTGCTTTCTAGCTTCTTATTGTCGGAGACTTTACGCACTGCCTTCATGAAGTCTTCTTGGATGACGAACTCACGATCAGAACGGATTGCAAACAGGCCGGCTTCGGTGCAAACATTTCTATGAAGAGAAAAAGTTTGTTGGTTAAACAAGATAAACAAGTGTCGATACTTTCGAATCGATATTTTCAAATTTCTATACCAAAAGTATCGATGGGACTTTCTTCTTACAGGTGTCGAAAAGTATCAAAGTACTGAACTATCAGAGTGAAAAGCTATAAGGAGCTTACAGTTTCTGTTTTTGAAATAAAAATATCCGTATTTTCAGAAATATTTCATGAACTTTTTTGAATATAAATTTAAGAAATGATAAGTACCCTTAGAAATGGCACAAAAAGTAAAACTAACCTTAAATCAGCGCCGTTGAATGCATCCGATAACTTAACAATCGCCTCATAGTCGATCTCCCCGTGCTTCGCAATAGGACCTGCATGAATCTTTAAAATCTCCAATCTCGCCTGTTCATTGGGCAGCGGAATCTCAATCTTCCTATCCAAACGACCGGGACGTAACAACGCCGGATCCAAAGTATCCGGACGATTCGTCGCCATGATCATCTTCACCTGACCCAACGAATCAAAGCCATCCATTTGATTCAGCAACTCCATCAGCGTACGCTGAATCTCACGATCCGCTGAAGTACCTTCCGAAAACCTCCTTCCACCGATTGCATCAATTTCATCCATGAAGATAATGCAGGGTTGATGGTCCTTCGCATAATTGAACATCTCACGAATGAGTCGTGCTGACTCACCGATGTACTTATCGACAATCGCACTGGAGACAACTTTCAGGAAGTTGGCGTCCAACTGGGAGGCTACTGCACGCGCAAGAAGAGTTTTTCCAGTACCAGGAGGACCGTACAATAGGCAACCTATAAATATCATAAAAATTAGTTTCAGGCTATAGCGAGAGTACGTTTCTATTACCTTTTGGTGGAGTTATACCAACTCTCATAAAAAGTTCCGGATTAAGCAGAGGAAGTTCAATAACTTCACGTAGTTCGCGAATTTGTTCGGACAAACCACCAATCGCTGAATATGTGACATCGCCCGGGTCCTCATGGCTCATGTTATAGACCAAAGGATCAACTTCGCGTGGTAGATAGCGCATAATCGTAAGCGTTGTCATATCTAACGCAACTCGAGTGCCTGCCTTCAACTTGGTTTTGTCCAATTGACGCCTGCAGCCAACAACGTAGCGTGGACCATTTGTTGCCTTCACAATGACTACACACAAAACACACAGTAATCTCAAACATAGTCCTGAACAGCAAGAATAACTTACATTTTTCTTCAGTCAGTTGTTTTAAAACCTCTCCTACAATTTGACCTACAGACTGCAGAGCCTTTAAATCATTCTCAGATTTGTCGTACTGTTTTGTAAGGTCCTTTAATTGTTCACGCACTATTAACAAACAATCCTTATTAGTTTATACAGTAATATTATGGAGGAATTTACAAATTTGAAAACATTTTTGCTTACTTTCTTTAAGCCGGGACTCGACTTCTTTGTGCTCCATTAATTTCTTACGGTACTCCTGCAGGGCCTTCTCACGGTCCGCATCCGGGGGCACGGTTGCTGAAACCATCATCGTTGATTGTTTTACGGATATAAATGTTTTAAAACTATCGGGTTTTTGTGGTTGAATCGGCGAAGTTGACTAGCAAACAGATGAAGTTAACCTCACAGACGATGAAGCAGCAAAACTTGATTGGTAGTATTCTAGGGATTTTTGTTTCTTTTTCTGTCATTTTTGTAACCACTAAAGAATGAACAAATTGAGTTTTATAGGTTTCATTTTTATTCTATTTGAAGGAGAGCATAAACCGGGTTAAATAAATATATTAAAAGTATGATATTGTAAGAACATATTAGCTATTTTATTTGATTAAAATATAATAATTTTGAAATATATGCAACTAGGGTATTTTGCGGTCTTAAGTTGGCAACACTTTATATACTCAGTGTAACCGTTAGTCTCTATACAATTAAAGTTGCTTTATTTAATGCAAATAAAAGAAATACATTCATATTTATATAAATTAATATTCAAACAAATTTCTAGTAAAATAGTTAGTACTTTTTAATATAGTAATAATAGATACGTGTAATCATAGAAATGTGTTTTGGAACACTTTATATAAACTCCTTTCACCTATGTTTTTATGTCTGTTTGACATTCTCACCCACTCAAAAATAGAAACACACGTATTTAATAATAATATGCAAAAATTAGTAAAAAATCACGGTTATCTGCTCTAACGTATTAAGTTTTATCGCGTAAATGATGTCACAGCTAAGTAAAAGTCAGCAGTTTAGATGTGCGCATTATTCTTCAAATAATTGGTCGTATATCTCTTAAAACCAACTAAACAAAGTGAAATATGCAGCAAATTATCTAGTTTAGTATGGAAGAATACACGTCTGATGAAGGTAATTACTCGAGCATATCCAGCGCCTCAGGTTTCTCTGCCTTTGACGATGAGACTGAATTCAAAGGGTATAGGCAGCATATTGTAAGTGGTTCCACAGACGCTGAGAAACACTTGCTTCTTCAAATTGATAAATATTCAGCCAATATATGGAATAAACCATCGGCAAAAACAAATCAACATGATTTTATATCGGAGAAAATCAACCATGAATTTGGAGAACAATATCGACGATTGGAAAAAGATAAAAAAGATTTAATGCATCAAAATGAAGTACTTCAGATTGAAATTAATCAATTAAAAAACGAACGAGGATGCAAGGAAAGTTGTATTACGCATTTAAAGCAAAAAATCGGCGAACAACAAGCGAATATTCACGATCTCACTCAGCAGAACTTCAAGTTGAACATTGATTTGTCTCATTTAAATAATGATCTTGTTACTACCAAAGGTATGGTTGATTGGTATAAAAAAGAGTGGAATTCTGTAAATCATGAAAGGAATGGTTTACAGAAGGAGGTATTTTTGATTAAAAATAGTTTAAGAAATAAAAAACTGGAAATTACAAGATTGGGTGCACTACTTTCTGATTTGAGTTTGAAAAACTCAATTACAATCCAAGAAAATCCAGAAACTATATTATCAAATTCAAACATGGACGAAATACAATCTGATAATAATCAACACCTGCTTGAGTATTACCTGAAAGAAATTGCTGACCTAAATCAAGAATTAACAACCGTTAAAAAGTCATTTATGCAACAATCTGAAGTATTAGCAACATTAATCAAAGAGAAGAGTGAAATTGTACAAGGACAGACAGTATTACAGAAGGACTTTGAGAAGAATAACATTTTGTTGGTTGATATTCAAGAAAAAAATGAAACCTTGAAAAATATTAATGAAGATTTTGCTAAAACAATCAATGAAAAAGATAAGGCGATTTTTGATCTTAAAACCCAACTAAATAGCTTAAACATTCAATTGGAAGCATCATCAGAAGAAAAAGTTAAAGTACAAGAATCTATAAACGCAATTAGACAGAATTTCCATAAAATGGTTGCAATGCAAGACGAACTCAAAAATGAGATGAAGGCCAAATCAAAAATGGTGCTCAATTTGGAGAGGAAACTGCAAGATACATTTATGTATGACAATTGGAATAAATGTGCCATTGAAGGATTTGAAGCAAAAGAAAATTCGTATTTAAATAAAATTAATTTATTGGAAGAAGAAATCGTACATCTCAAATGTGAAATTGATGCCAAACAAGAGGATAGTTCTAAAATGATTTTGGAATTTACTGAAATGAAGAAGTATAGTGAAGAAGTAATTTCTAACAATGTCGAATTAAAAGATAAGTTAAATAAATTAAATATGGAGAAACAGAAAATTGAAATGTGTAAATCGGAAGAAATGAAGAAACTATGTTGTAAATTTGGTTTAGATTTTGATATAAAGTCTGAAATCGATGAAGTTATAAACGGATTAGAGTTGCATTTAACCTCAAAGTGCCAATCTGTAGCTTTAACTAGTGAGGTTATGGTGGAAGAACTTGAATCGAGGTGTATCGTTGTTGCGAAGAAATATTCTGCTGTGGAATTGTTGAATTCCGAGCTTAGTAATGAAATTAAACGATTAAACGATGTTTTGCATTTGAAGGAAGTTGAATTGAGTAGGACACAAAAACGGTATGTTTCTTCATCAAAAAATCTTAACCTTAAATATGGAAATTATTTAATGTAACTTACTAAATTTTGTTTTTATTTTGTTTTTATTTTTTAGATACGAACGGTATTATCACACATTACTCAAAAATGCCAAACAACATAAGATGGCTGTTCAAACAAGTGCAAAAGATAACAACGAACTGAAAATTCAACTACTAGGTATGGTTGAAGAACTCAACTCTAGAAAATTAGAAATTTGTCAATATGAAATTGATAAAAGTGCTGATAAACACGAGATTGCTAAAAAAACTACTATAATTGAACGCTTGAAGGATGTAATAAAACTGCAGGAAGATGTTATCAGTGAAAAAGATTCTCGTCTTGAGAACTTGCAGGCGGAACATCAAAAATTGGGTGGATTATATGAAGTACTGAATAAAAATTACGAAGAATTGGTTTCGACGCACTCGAAATGTTTGAGTACCATTGAAACGGTTAATAAAGTAGAGCAGGTAGATCTTGACAATCAAAAGGTACAAAAGTCTATTTATTATTAACTAATACAATTGAAAAAAAACTTAATAAACTTATTTTACAGTGCACAATAGTAAACACTCAACACGAGCTTATCGAAAAATTGGAAAACGAAAAAATAAACGCTTTGAAATTGATAGCAACGCTTGAAAGATTGAATCGTGAAAATCTTGCCGATATCCAGGCGCTACTTGCTGATAAAACTTTCTTGCAGCGATTGATTATTGACATGAAATCCACTTTAAATGCTTCTGCTGCTAAACAATTTGTAAGTACCTTTTGTTTGTTTAGAGTAAGTTTTTATCCTTTTCATTTTAGGTTGATAGAATGCCACTAATTAAACCGATGGACTTGAGTAAATACAACTGCCCGCAATTAAAAGATGAAGCGGAAATTTTAAGGCTTTGTGCGAGTTTTCTAGAGTCGAACAGCTCACAGGAATCATTGCGAGATTTACACAACAATGTAAATGATTTGAAGAAAGAGGTTTTCAACATGAAAAGTGAATTAGGCGAATTTTAATTGTATTTTACCGAATGTTATTTATTTCGATTTTACATTGTTATAATGAGGGTGCTTATTTTATGGTGGGTGACGGAAGATTGTGATAGTTATAGCTTTATTGAATGTAATTGAAATGATTTCACATTCCAAAGTATTCCATTGTGTACTTAAAGAGCGAATAAAGCATGTTATTATTAAACCTAATAATATACTTTGTTTCTTTGAAGCTATTCTTTCTTACTTTTACATTATTTTAGGTTTTTTTCGTAGTTTTTTGTTAGTCTTGTTTCAAAAAAATGAATTGACATCAGAATGAAAGAGGTAGTTGTAAAAGTCCAACTGAAATTTATAAATGCAAATGACTACATTGAATTAATGTATATTTGTTAATTTTCATTAGTTTCTACAATTTATTTAAATAATTTGAAAATTAATATTACTAGAGACATCTAACGGAGGGTGATCGTAATTAATAATGGTGTAGAAAGTAGATACCTGTATTACAAATGAGGATGTTCAAACAGTTATAACTAGATGGCGTAACATACAATTATTTATATTTTAATTATAAAAACTGCAAGATAGGAACTTATTTTAAAAATTAGAACCTCATAATTTATTCCAAAAATATATTTTTACATTTGGCAAAAATATATTTGAGAAGGAAATGATCTTTTTATTATTTTTCCGCTTCGATATACAGTCGATTTCATGAAAATCACTAACATCCATCCAAGTTTATTTCCCCTTTTACTCACAATCAGTGTAATGTGATCACACTCAATTTATTCTTTGATTTATTGGTTACGTAAATGGTGTTTAGTATATGTTTTTATTATTTTTGCAATAGAGATTCTCAAAACTATTACTAAACTATCCTGTTTCAAAAATAACATTTTTAGCTTGTTCGGAAATCACCCGCAGAATGTTGAAGAATCGGTTTAGTGGTTAAGGTGGCTGCTTTGTGTTTGGGCGCGGCGGGTTCGAGTCCTGCCCGTGGCGATGCGTGAGAACTCTTTTTTCAATTCTATTTCTAATCATACGTTTCAGCAAAATAAAATGGTAAACCGCCGCTTCGCGGCGGTAGTTTGTTTCCCCAATGCGCTGCAACCATTATATTTCGCCGCTCTGCGGCGAACTCGATCCGAGTCACGACCCACGAGCACCCGTTTTCATTGATGTTTACCGTTCGACCGGCCCCAACGAGCCTCGAACCCACTACCTTCTGGTTCGGATCTGTTGACTCTACTACTGGGCCAGTTCGGCGGCATGCACCTTGACGAAATTTTAGGGATTAAAATGAACACATTTTCATACTTGTAGTTTATGTATTATAGTTTAGTACGTAGAATAAGATTTCAATATTTTTAAATGTAATTTTTTTGGTTTGATTTTACCGAGCATCGACTGCTATGGTCATTAGCTCTATTCAATTCTTTTTCATTGTAATTAGTCATATTACAGGCTAACACTATTGATAAGAAGAAGAATTCACTTTAATATGCATTCCCACCGAGAATCGAATCCGGGACCTCGAAATGTTTGATTAAAAAATAAAATATTAATGTGTAAAAATGTGAATAGAATTTAACATATTTTTTAAATATAGAACATATGAATATAATGTCGAATTCATTTTTAAACTATTCTTTACATTCGTGTTATTTTCAATCAATTCTCATAATGGAGCTTGCAATTTGTCGATCGGGAATTATGACGCTGTCTGGACGTGTTGTTTGAAACCTCTCCCTATTGGATTCTTCATTAAATCCACATTGAGTGATTATAAATTTAGAGTGATATAATCGTTTCGAAGCGTAGTATGGAAGGATTATAAAGGCATAAGCTATAGATTATAGACCAATTTAGAAGCCATTACAATGCTTTAATGGACGTTTTATAAATCCCTCTTTAATTCTATTCGTAGTAGTATTAAACTTTGAAGGCCTTAAAAATAATTACTTGTACATACAAAATATACATTTTTCTAAATTTCTATTTTCTTGCTTTTTCTTTATGCAGATTATACCTTTGTGTGCCAAATTTGAAGAGAAAAACATTTTAAAAATAATTTTACAATTTATGCAAGTAATAAAATCTAACTTGGCAAAGTTCGCGCATATTTTATTGCATAATCAAAGTCATGCTTTTTGTCTGACATCTTTTGTTATTGGAGCAACAAATATTTATGGCAAATTAAATTCTTGTCACTTTTTCTGCAGTTGTTTTCCGTTGTTTTTCCACATGTTTTCACACATTGTTCGTTTTTTACGTATTGTTTTTTTGCATTTTGGCGCACGATGCGAGGTTGTTAGCATCATCGGGCGTGAGCTGCCGCACATTCTTGCAAAGTAAGCTTTTATCCTTTATCCTCTGCCGCGTAGGGCACTTCCGCGCCGCACAAATTTGTCAGCAGAAACTAAAAATTTCAACAGAATCAACTGAATCAACCGGATCTACGCGGTCGCATAAATCTCGCCACACCGACTGCGAAAAATCCAGCAAATGCCACCCCAGCGCAAAAGACCACTAAATCGCATAAAACGCACCCCTAATAATTCCGAATTATTCAACTCCGAAACGTGGAGCCACGCAATAACTACAAAAATAATTCATATTTATATTTATAGAAATATACAAACATGCTGCTTTTGAAATATTGTATATTTCATTTTTAGTTTGTTTTCAGATTTATACTTGGATATAATTTTAAAATTAATCCGGGTGAAAAAAAAAAACGGAAAAAAGGAAACTATACCGGGTGAGTTTTTTAACGTGAAAACTTTAAATATCTCGAGAAATATGCCACCTACGAAATAATTGTAGGTAAGCAAAAAGTAACAATTCCATGGGGGAGATATGATCGTGGTATACACAGGCCCCCAATTCACCCCCAGTGGGTGGGGTGGAGGGTAACTTTTACATTTTAAATGGATACCTCTATTTTTTAATGCAGATTCGAATTGTACGACTAAAAGTAAGATTTGTTCGAACCCCCCATCCCTCTCATCCCACAACCCTTTCGTCCCGAGCGGTAGACATATGTACAATCAACATTTGAAAAATTTTGAAAGTTTTAACTTGCATTATATATCAATGAGGAATGTACCATTGCAATGTTTTGAGTTTAGGTGGGATTCCCCGCTTTTTCTGAGTACTTATTACGAAAATTAGGTTAGATTTTACTTAATTGCAATAACATGCGCACGTGATCTCGAGAATAAAATGTAATAACAAAGTGCAAACAAAGGAAATAAATAGCAAATCTTATGTGAAGCTGCTAAATAGATAACAATTTACTGTTATCTGGAAAGGTAAGCTTGTTTGTTCTGTTTTATTGAAAATATGTATGTTATTTCGATGCGGTACATATGTGTACCACGCGGACTTTTTGGTGGTACTTATTTGTACCAATAGTATGCATTTACATCTGGTGGTACATATTTGTACCATTCAAATACCTTATTGGTACACATGCCTACCGCTTCGCCACCCCCTCCCTAAAGGTGCCATATTCTATAGTTGTATATAAATAAATTCCGCGCCTTAAAATATTTTTATTTGTTTTTACCTATATTCAGGGACGAAAGGGTTAAATATTCCAGATGTATCCATACGTTTGTATCTTGGGAAGACCCCAACACAACTTTAACGATACATTCTGTAATCTATAAGTAATTATTTATTTACGAATGAAATGAGGCGTTACGTGTTTGGGTCGACTAGGTTTTGCATTGGTTCAGTTGAGGTTAGAAATAGGGGTAGCTGCAGTCGGTGATTGAAGATGGCGCAAACGGCAGACGGTACTTGGAGGAAAGTGGGAAGTTAAACACCCGAATCTATCAAGATAATTGACCTATTAATAATGTTTTAGCCGTTTGCGGTTGCCCTTGCCGGCATTTGTGGCAAGCAAAAGCTCAAACAGATGGGCGCCGAAAACGAACGCATATTCATTCGCTCCCAGCGGCCGTCATGCTTTCGTTAAACCGCAATCCAAAACCAGCCATGCTTACCATTTCCTTATTTCCCGCACAACTGGGAACCGTTTGCAAAAAGATGCGCAGGAAAAAGTGTTGATTAATCACGGGATCAATTCGTCATTAGCCAAAGTGACACGCCAGACGCGCGAATTTATTATTTGTTTGTTTGTCTTGAGCAAATGAAGGATGTGCGGGTTTGGTGGATACATTTATCTCGATTTGATATCATTTATCTTGAAGCAGACACAACCTTAATACATTTTCATCTTTATTTTTTACATAACTCTTTACTCACTAATAATTACATCCTTTAGAAGTAGGTTAAATAACGAGGAATTGCTTTGTGATTTTGTATGGCTGGTGAACTTTGTTAACATTCGAGTTTTTCTCTTCAACAGCTTTCGCTAGCAAGATGTCGCCACTTCCTCCATCGCAGGTGTATTTCGTTATCAGTTTGGTGTTGTCGGCACTCGCAGAAAATTGCTTTGTGCAAGAGACTGCATTTTCCGGACATTCAATTTCATGACAAAGACGTACTACACCAAAGTACACCGTTAATAACAAACTTCAAGCCAAATATAACTAAAAAACTTACATTTAGGATCAATTTTCTCTTTACCAGATACAACGATCGCCAAAAAACATAACCATACACAGCAAATAGCTTTCATTTTCACAGTTCTTGTTACAAATAACACTGTCAATCAACTAAACTACAGAATGCAAATCTTATTTATATACAACATCGTAATCTGATTTTAAATCAGATGAGAGATACTTATGTTATGATTTATTCGTTGGTCATTTATTGTCACGGGACAAGGTTGTTCCAGATCAAGATGCAAATCTATTTATGATCTGGATAATGAGAAAACCAGCTTATGATATTTAAATTACAATTGAATACCAACAATAATGTTTATTAGGTTGAGTAGTTCTCGAGGTTAACTTTAAATAATGCCTCAGGTATTTTTGAATATGATTAATGTTTTGACGACTTTGCTTTTTTGTTATGCAATTAGTATACATTTCTTAGAAACTGTAATTTATGACATTTTGCTTCAATGACTGCAGTTTCCTCATCATGAATGCAGGCAGCTATTCTACGAATAATTTCAGTTGTTTAAAATTGGTTCAAGCAACTCCAACTATCATTAGTGTTTGCCTCTGTAACAATAGGAGAATTTAATAAACTAACTTTTAAGAAAACGACTGTAAGTAATGTTGATAAAACGTTAGCTTTTCGGCGTATTTCTAATTTCGTTTTCAAACAATATTCTATAACTATACCACTATAAACAACATTTATTTAAACTTCTGAACTTATTATTGTTAGATTGAAAATATAACAACATAAATTTCAAAGTATACCAGGTTTCATTTTCATTTTTTAATTGCGAGTATTCGGGTATAAATGGTTAAATAATTGTTAATAATAAAAATGCCTGAATTAATCTAAAAGTGTATTTAATCTTCTTCAATTTTATATATACCAACATTTATTAATATTAATTAATAAATAGTTGTGATTATGAAAAGACACTTTTTTAAATATTGAAATGACCAGTAATAAATAAAATTGCCCTAAATCGTTATCAAAAATCAAAATTACATAAATATGGATAAACCATCAGAAAGTACAATTATTGGACTATGTAAACGTGTTTAGTTTATAAATGTATCTCTATCCGTTTAAAAGTTATGTTTGAAAATTTAAAAACAAAAAATTTCAAACTACACCAGGTTTCATTATATTTCTTTTTCTGGGCATTTCTTGAGAGTATTCGTTGATAAATGGTTAAATAATTGTTAATAATAAAAATGCATTAATGACTCTAAAAGTACATTTAATCTTCTTCAATTTTGTATATACCAACAGTCGTTAATATTAATAAATAAACAGTTGTGATTATGAAAAGACATTTTTTAAACTATTCAAACGACCAGTAATAAATGAAATTGTCAAAAAATTGCCCAAAACCGGTATCAAAAATCAAAATTACATAAATATGGATAAACCATCAGAAAGTACAATTATTGGACTATTTAAACGTGTTTAGTTTATAAAATTATCTCTAACCGTTTAAAAGTTATGTTTGAAAATTTAAAAGCATAAATTTCAAACTACACCAGGTTTCATTATATTTCTTTTTCTGGGCATTTCTTGAGAGTATTCGTTGATAAATGGTTAAATAATTATTACTAATAAAAATGCATTAATTAATCTAAAAGTACATTTAATCTTTTTCAATTTTATATATAACAATATAATTAATATTAATTAATAACTGATTATGAGCATATATATTTTTGTAAAATATCGTAAACGAAAAAATGTAGTTTTCAAATAATTGCCGTATAGCTCCATGGAAAATAAAAATTTCTTAAATATAGATAAGCTATAAGAAAAAACAATTATTGGACTGCCTAAACATGTTTAGTTCATAAAATTATCTCTATACGTTTAAAAGTTATGTTAAGTTGAAATATGAAAACTTTCAAACCACTCCATTTTTTTTTTAAATTCGCGAATAGTGACAAAGCGATTTGATTAATTGTAAGAAATTGTTTGAATTTATTTGAACTTTTGAAAGTACAAATTAAAATAAACTGAGACATTACTAATATATAGAAAAAAAAATCGGAAAAGAAAGAAAGAAGAAATCGGCGTTTTCGGTTTTCAAAAACAATCGTTTTCAAGTTATTTGAAACCTTTTTTTGTGCTCTCAAGACCTAGATTAACAAAATACGTTTGTTTATCCAAAGCCAGACCATCCGGTTGTTAATTTTAACTACAAACAATAAAAATAATGACCTGTTGTTAAGATAACAATGTTCTCATGCACTTTCACCCTCGACGATCGACGAAACAGACGCCTAAACATAATTGCACAACACTCCGTCAAGCGCAACCCTATCCAGACAACGCATACCGGTTATACTCATGTGTTCAATGTTCGGCAGCGCTCAGGCGTGTTCGGTAATCATAGTGTGATGGAATTTTGGCGCAATCCGAGGGCGAGATGATTCGCAATCGTGGCCAGCAGGAGCAAAAGGGTTTGGAATTGCCGGCAGACATACACGGATGCGGAAAAACGCAATTGGGGACGATGCGTGCCGAATGAAAGGGTTGAGGGTAGCACAAAACATTGTCAAGGCCACTATAATAATCAGCGTGTCACTAGCTCTCGCGCATTCACATCCACATTCGCATTCATGGAATTGCTGGGTCCGTTTCCTGGGTGTATGCGTTAATGCGAGGGGGCGCTAACCGAACGCAAAACACTAAACACAAGTGAAATCCTGCAATAATTTGCTTCCTGCTCTCTGGAAACCCTTCTGGTAAACATTGTAAACGAACTTACCCTCTGTGTGTTACCCTCTGCAGTATCACTACATGTTGTATCATCAGTAGGGATGTCAAAAAAAGTATCGGTATCGATAAGTATCGATATCATGTGTCGATACTTATCGACTTTTATTGATACTTTAAGTTTCGATATTTATCGATAGTATCGAATTATTTTCGATACTTTTTGACATGCCCCCACATTGAGGCCATCTGTTAATGACTTAACGTGAAGTCAGCGAATTGTGTAATAAATTATTTTGATTTTTTGATTTTAAACAATAGTTGTGATGAAAATGTAAACTTATGAAATTCTCTACAAATCTCTACAAATGATTTCTGAAATAGTAAACCCGGTATTGAGAACGGCGAGGCAAGTTTGAGCCCTTTTTATATTTGTCGCCAAATTATCAATAGTTGGTCTGACATGAAAGAACTTTTGAGCTGTTTAGTCTACACCACATGTTTTTCATGTTTTTGTAAGCCCTGAGTCGTCCAGTGGTTAATAAAGAGAGCATAGAGGCACAAGACGCTCTTGGGGTAGGTTTAAGTGGTTGCACGAAGCGTTTGGTGCCTTAAGCGTCTGGAAAACATCTTATCACGGCCAAGCGTAACGGCACATGCGTGCCCAGCTGCATGTGTGTAGCTA
>JAODAC010084209.1:0-41603 GCA_027575185.1 Mimaenictus wilsoni | reverse complement strand
AGTTGAATGTTCAGACCAAACTTGCACATTTAATATAAAACTGTCCAATAACATGCAATTGTAACATTTTCTTCAAAAGAAGTCGACGTCATATTCAAGATAGTTTTATAATCTTCCCAAAAACGTTTGGTTTTCAGTTTCTGATTAAATTTAAGAACGGTAGAGTGTACGCAGCTGATCATCGCAAAAAAATGTGACTATATAAACATGGCGTACATTTTTAACTTAAATATCATTTTTTTTAATGTCAACAATGACACTGTGAATTCGGTTTTAAGTTTTTAAACTCTTCAAAAATATTTCCTTAAAATTTCAAGTCGATAGTTGCAGTATTTATTAAGATATAAAGTTCATAAAAACATATGGTATTCTTTTATCCATCTTTAAACGCGTTTTTCTCGCAACATCTATTTTCTATTTTGCGTACACGATTGACAAAATTTTACAGGACCGATTGGGTTTATTTTATAGACAATTAAATTGTCTAGAATATGACGTTAATTGTATTTGAAAAAGATACACTTACATATTTTTTTCGTACGTAAAGTCGTTGTAGGCGAAAAATGTACTTTAAATTTCAAAATGTCTAAAAACATGCAATTTTAACTTCTATTTTGAAAATACGCGACGTCATATTCAAGAAAATTTGATAAATTTTCCACAAAATATGTCGGTTTTTCGTTGCTGATCAAAATTAATGACGTTGGAGTGTGCGCAAAATAATATGAAGAAGCATACTTAAGGCAATAATCCTCTCAAATAAAAAAGTAATGTATACCTGTTCTAAAGCGATATCATGGAACCTAATACCTAATGTGTAAAATAAGGAAATTCCTACTTCTTAAAACTTTTTAAATCCTTTCTTTGATTAGTCCTAACGAAGAGATGAACATTGTCATGTTTTGCAAGTCTAGCTAAACCATACCGAAATGATCGTCGCTTCTTGCCGGCGATAAAGCGCATTCCTGCATTCGCACCGCGTTCGCACTGGGTGAAAAAAAAAGCAGGCACGCGATTAAAATTTCGTTTTCCAGCCCGTCCGCTGCAGCTACCGGCTCGCGACCACATTTTTTCGCTCAACAAATAGCGCAAATCTCAATCGGAATGGCGCAGCAAGTCCGACGCGTCGCATGCGTGCACGCACGCCGTGTTGCAGGATAAAACGCAGGCTGCGCAGCTGGAACGTGCAGGCATTCTGCCGTCCCCCCAAATGCGGCTGAAATGGCGCAAAACCCAACCGCGCGCAACAATAAACCGCGGCCGTTTGAGCGCGAATTAATTAAGCCGCGGCCGATTAAAAATGCAAATGCGCCGCGGGGCGGCGGGGAAAAAAACGCGCGCGCCCGTCGCGCTTCTTCTCGGTAACAATAAACATTAGCGCGACGCGACACGACGCCTGCGACGAGATGATGGACATTCCCGAATTTTAATTAATCTCTTCTCGGGAGAGCGTGGTGCACGCGCGCCCAGCGGATACGCCACATACAACCCGCCAACCGGTAGCGCTCGTCGCATATAAATTCGGCGCTAATGCGCCTCCGCTCGTATGCGCACAATTACTTTAATTGACTAATTAAGCGTGCCGGGAGGATGGACAGAGCGATGCCGATCGATTTCGCACGAAACACTCTGCATACAATAGACTTATATGCCACACAACCGGCGCATCCACCATTTTTTTTATATGAGATTTGCATTTCTATCATTTTCATGTCTTGCTAATGAAAAGTAATGAGAAAAAAGGCCTGTAAACATGTGTGTATTATTTCTTACACATTTTTTTTTTAAATTTACTTAAGAGCATTTACCTATGATTGTTTTTGTTTGTTTGTTCTGTTTGTTGTTTCTACAAATGTAAAGGCAAAATAAATGTAAAATTAAAGTCAAATTTCAATTAGAGAACTATTTTCTGAGTAACCCTTGAAAAAAGTCATTAAGAGTAACCTCATTTAACACATATAAATACACAAAACACTTTGATCTTTTCATGACATTTTAATGTATAATTAACAAACAAAATGTAAGTATTTCACATTAAATAGTCGATCTTTAAGCTAATATTTGATGCCATGTTTATATCGCCTGGTTTTATTGAACTGCATACACTCTAGCGTCTTTAGTTTTGATCGGATATACAAACCAAAGTGTTCTTACCAAGTATTTAAACCTAGCTTACACATAACGTCGAGTATTTTTAAGAAAATCCTACAGTTTTAATGTTAAAGTGAATTTTTGATCTAAAATTGCGAAAAAATTATGTAAATTGACAATTGACGTCATATTTTAGAGAATTTAATGATCTATAAAATAAATCCTCATTCATTCAAATCTGTGCAGTAGAATTTTCTCAATTGTGTATACATAGTCGGACAACGATGTGCTGAGAAAAAAAAATGGGTAAACGTAAGAATAGTATTTATTTTTATGAACTTTATATGCTAGTCAATATATATGCTAGTCAATATTGCAGCGATCGACCTTTAGCTATTGATTAAGACTATTTCGATTTTTTGAGACATTACGATGAGACATTAAAGTAGAAATTATTCTGTAAACATGTAAAATAAATTGTACATACTTAAATGCGACTATGATTGAACAAATTGTGTGTATAACTTTGTAAAAAAAAAACTAAGAATTGCATGAATTTTAAAAGCAATTTCAGCATAAATTCGACTTATGTACGCTTTTCAATGAAGTACCATAAACCGAAATCAAACAAACGTAATCGCGTCGAACAGAAATTGCTTTTTTTCTTCTCGCTGCGTGCGTGAAGATACACAGCAGCAGTCCGCTGGGCCAACCAGAAATTGGAAAGAAAGCAAAACGAAATACGTTTTTAATCAACGCGCTAAATCGATTCGGTATCGCGGCCGACGATCTGAATGTGTCTCCTTATACATAATCGGCGTTCGCGCACACGCATCGATGCGTTGCCGGAATGAGACGCGCGGAGAAAACCGCTACGGCAGTGCCGCACCGCGCCGCCGCCCTATTAGAAGCGGCCCCGCGGATTCAATTGGTAAAAGTGATAGTTGTTCGGACCAGCGGCCGAACGCGGAATTGGCGAGCGACAAAGTCGCCGCGGCGAGCAGCTTGGCGCAGATCTAGATCACGCGCCAGCGCGGCCAGCAGAAGCGACGCACGGATTACTCTAGTCGAGCAGAGAGCAGCAAGTCCAGCAATCCCAAAGCAAACGGCAAACGGACAATGAAAGTAGATCGCTGCTGCCTGCCTGGCAATGTGTGCGTGTGTACACCTTTTTTTTTGCCTTGCGCTGCGCTAGGCTCGGCTAATTAAAGCTCGGCGCGAGTCGGAAGCGTTTAGTTTTTGGATAAATCAATCTTCGATCGGCGGCGGTCGAGCAAACGATCGGAAAGTCGAAATCCGGTTGAGATGTGGCGCATTAACAGCGCAAACGAAGATGCGGGACGACGGACGATGACGACGTGGAGGAGGAAAATTTGGAGCGGATTCAGTGATCCGTATTAAACAGCTCCATTCTCGCTAACGGCACTAATGCAAGAGCAACACAAAAATATTGAGCATCACTTTACCTCGACCTCGAACACTGTACAATAACTTTATATTTAAACACGGTTATATATTTAAAGTTACTCAAATCTAAAGAGGTTAGATTAAATTTACTTACATTTAGAGTATATTTATTGTCGGTGAAAAGTTGTTTTCATATAGACGTTATTTATAGACGTAAATTTCTTAACTACTTTTGTACATTGACTGCTTAAGTACATGTTTTGAAAACCTTACAAAACAAATTTTGTTAAAAACGAAGCATAAGAAGATTTCTATAATACTTTATCGAAGTTCATTAAAAAATCCAGCATATTTATGAATAAGATATATGATGAAATTGATGGCTTTCAGATTCGGTAGATTACAATGATAACAATTCAATATTATAGATACATTTCTGAAATAACAAGCATATTTTGTCAATTTCTATTATTTTGCCACCATAAACGAACACGTTAGTTTTATAGTTGAAAATTGTTGATTTTATGATCAACAATTCCATTTAAATGTGTATTAGAATGAAGGTTGTAGTATAATTTTGTTTTATATCAAAGAAAAGAGCTCTTAGAAGAACTTAAAAGCTATTAAGGGAGATTACCTCATTTACCAGGACAACAAATACATGATTTTGGCGATTTTTTATTTCTTAGTTTGAAGTTGTAGAACACTCAAGGCGCTTTTAACTTTTGATGAAAATTTAATGCATAATTCATAAGCACAGGATATTTTTTTCACATGAATAAATCTTTATTTGTGTTATAATGGATGAGACGTTTCATGAGTTGTTGGACTGCGTACACTCTGGCGTCCTGATCGGAAACGAAAAACCAAAAAAGTTTTGCAAAGTTTATAAAGCTATCTTAAATATGACGTCGAGTATTTTCAAGAAAAGTTAAAATTTCATATTTTTATACAATTTTAAATTTAAACTGCACTTTTCGCATAAAAATTTGACTTAAAATACAAAAACATTATATGTTGATGTATATTTTATCAAATAACAATCAACGTCATATTCCAGAGAATTTAATTATCTATAAAATAAGCCTTCATTCTGCCAAATCGGTTTAGTAAAATTTTCTCAATCGTATACGCAAACTTGAAAAACTAGAATAAAAATATATGTTTTGAGCTACGTTAATACTGCAAATATCAACTTGAAATTTTCCGGAAATATTCTTGAAAAGTTTAGCTATTGATTAACACTGAAAATTTTGATATAGTAAATCAGGTTGGTCACCATCTTAAATAATGTAAAGAAGCGAGAAATGATAGGTTTTGAAGAAGTTTACATTTTTCTATTCGATTCTGTATATATTAAACACAATTAAACACGAAATTCATGACATCAATTAATTGCAATCGTGAGAAAATTAAAAACTTTAGATCTTGAAAACTTCACCTGATAGAATAGAATGATAGAATAATTATAATCAGAATGAAGAAAAAACTAATAATGATGTTGTTTAATACTTTTTACACTTGTTTATTAGTGATTTATGTCAACAATTTTTAACGTAAATAACTCTAAGGTGAATATATGATAGTTTACCAGTTTATAAACTATCTAAATAGTAAATAAATAATTGAACATCTTTTGTTTTTCCAAAAGTTTTTCAAGAAAAATTGTTAACAGTCATCATTAAAATACACATTAATATGACATCAGTCTGTTTAAGGTTAATTTAAGTGCAGCAATTATTTTGTTAATTATTAGATGTAAAAATCTTTAGGAATAATCTGTGAGAATTATTCTCAGAGAAAACTTCGTACAACCTGAAATAAATCACAAAAGGCGACTGTCAGGCGAAGAAATCACAGTTTTGGTGTTGTTCGTCTGGTTTTCGTTGGAGTTATGGACTCCAAGACGAGAACTCTAAGGAGTGGCGCGAAAATTTAAGGAGGGGGTCTCCCTTAGAATATTTCTGTATGCAGGTATTGTGGTGATATTATATTATACTGAAAACTGAAGGGATTTTTTTAACATGGGTCATGTGGACCAGTATAAAAGGGAGGCGTAGCTATAAAAAGTTTGGAAACCTCTGTTCTAAAATTCTACATTTTCCCGCCCCGCTCCTTAAGCACATGCAATGTCCTGACATTACATTATCTCGAAAATTAGAAGATCTGAAAAAAGTATTTGTAAACTCGGAAACTCGGGAAGGGGGTAACAAAACAATACTTAAAAACAAGGGGACAAGAAAACGTTTGGAAAATATTCTAAAACATGCATATTATATTAATAGAAATTGTGTGAATGTGAAGTAAAAGTTAAAGCTTCTTAGCCTCAAACATGTTTCTCGTTAAGCAAACCATAGGTGAATAGAATTATCCATACGTACAGACGTTAAATTAAACATTCTGCTTTTATTGAGGAAACTAACTTACTCTTATAGGGTACCTTCAATATTTTTGAAACGTCGAAGAAACTCATCAATAATAATTGATGTTTTATAATAAATACACATGTTTTCACTAGGCTGTTTCAGTATATCACATTTTATATTAGAAATGCTGCTAGAATTAAGGTAAATAGTCAATAAATTCTTTTAAAATTTCCATTTTTTCCACACGGAGGGAGATCTCAGATGCAATCTCAGAATACCATCCAGATGTTGGCTAGACTAACAACGCACATTTTTCACGCCGCTTCAGCGCATTTCATATCGCTGAAAAGCAAACGCGAGCAAGAAAAACCAGCGCTCGCAAATAAACGTATCGCGAGCGCGTCGATAAATCGAGCACTTTCTCCGCATAGATATGCGCTTATTTACTTTGCAGCTTCTAACTAAGTTAGCGTTCGTCTTTGTCGCGCTGGCCAGGCCACGGCAGTTGTTTTTGAATGCGAGCGGCCGTGGACAACGCGCGAGGCACTTTTCGCGCGAGCGTTCGGAAATTGGCGCGCTTTTCGTCGCGCCGAAGAAAGGAAGCGCCCCGGCGACGACGACGTGCGCGCAAACTGACCATTAGCGGCGTGATTTGCGAGCGTTTCTCGCTGGCGGGCCCCTGGTCCGCGCTGATATATTGCTCCATATTACTGCCACGTCTCTCTCGCCTCGTTGGTGTCTCTGCTCGATGTCGGTTGTCTCTTGGCCGGTGTGCCGTGTGTTTGTGCGCACGGATGCGACCGGCCAGGCCAGGCCAAGCCTTGCCTGCCTGCCTGCCTGCGCCCGGCTGGAAAGAAAGCTGGGCCGCAGCGTGCGTGGTTTATCGCCGCTCGTGGACAATCCGCGCGTGCGCCCAGGGAAGCATGGAAATGTGGAAAACCGTCCGGCGACGGCACGCCGACTTATGGCTATATTCATCGCGGATTAAAAATCGGCGGAGTTACGGCAAGTCGAAAACAGGACATGCGTTTTGTTAAATCAGAGTTTCTTCGAAATTGATTTTGAGTTATTAAGGGAGAATCTTATTTACCTGTTCGCAAAATAACCATTTTCAATTCAATGCAGTGCATCAAAATAAGAACAGTGTATTTTTTTTCACATTTAAAAATCCATAACGACTTAAATATATAAAAATTGATGCCTCGTTTTTGAGTTGCTCAGCTGAGTTCACTTTACATCCTTAATTTTGATCAGAAACGAAAAATTAAAAAGTTTTTACAAATTTTATAAAATTCGTTTGAATGTGGCGTGGAATATTTTCAAGAAAATTGCATATTTTAGAGTTATAAAATTAAAGTAAATTTGAGCAAAGTCCATTTTTTCAATAAAGCGATATTTCAATGAAAACGGACATAAAAGTGTCACAAAATTCAAAAATAATAGAAAGATATATCTCTAGTAATGTAAGAAAATCAGAACAATGCTGAAAATCCATTAAATTTCTATAACAATATCAGAATAATTGTAACCCATAATCTTGCAAAGAATCTGATAGTATTTTATTCCAAAATAGAAAGATAACAAATACAGTTAAACCTATCGTTTACGACAAGTTATGGGGTCAACCATATTTTGTTTGTGACAGGTTTCCGCATATGAAAAATGACTACGTAATAAGAAGGCAAAAAGCAATAGTATATAACGATTCAAGTGCGGAAACGGCATTTTTGGGCACGCTGATGTATATTGGATGTACGAGCGTAGCGAGTGCCGCTCGCAGCATGTTCACTAATACCCGTTTACACGCGAGAATCAGTTGTTTTTTTCATATTTTTTAGACAATGTTTGTTGCAACGATTTCTGAATGCATACATTTTAATAATAATAATTTATTATTTAATTAATAATAATAATTTTAATAATTTCCGGTGCACACATGTGCAAAGATGTATTTTATCTGTATACGTTGCGATAAAATCTCAAAAAAAAAACAAGATCCCAGAGCGGTGTTGGGGCTCTCTTTGGCCATATATAGCGACGCCCCTGACTTATCCATATAAAATATTCCGTTTTTTATTCCGTTTTATTCCGTTTCCGCTACAGACAAGTCAATTTATACCCAAGACAGGCAGATTCGTTAGATCTGCAACCTTTTTTCGTTAAATAGAGGTTCCGTTAAAAACAGTTTTCAATCGATAAGCAATTACTTTTATTTATTGTTTGATTTTGCAAGCATCTTAGGAACATACGAAACGAAATAAACGAAAATCAGAAGAAAAAAATGCGTATTCGAAATGATTGTTCTAGTTTAATCAGGTTTAACCATATGATTTCTTCTTACATGCCAATAGAATTTTGCTACAATGCTCTTTGAAAAGAGACTACTTACGCTGTTACAAACAAAAAAAAGGTCAGCCTGCTTGATATAAATCACCGAAACATTATCACAAATAACAGTAGACGGACTGAAAGTTGGCAACAAGTATGTCAAAACGTAATCGGATAAAAACGCTCCAAAATCCGGAAATTAGACAGGCGTACGCATCAATTTGGCGATGCGCACACAAGCAATGGCCGGGCAGGAAAAAGCGTTACAGTTGTAGTTTCTAAACGGCGAACGCGCCGCGATTGCAAAGAAATTGAAATTCTTCTTCAGCAGGCGAGGCTTCTGCGCGGCCAGAAAAACGAGCATCAGTTATGTTAAGTGAGGCGTAATCAAGCCAGCCGTGCGGATAATAAATATCCACGCCATTCGGAGCACGTTATTATCCCAACACACCGGGCGTTGTGATAAATCGCGCGCGCGCTCGCCGCGCCGCTCGCGGTGGAAAAATGCGGAAAATGAGAAATCGCGGCGGGGCCCGCGCCGTTGCGGGGGCCAACCTTTGATCCCAATCGTCCGGAGCACCTGCGCGCCACATACTACTGCATTTTGCGCGGAGCTGGAGAGCCCCGTCGCACGACTTCAGCCGTGCGCAATTTTCGTGAATGAAACGGGCAGCGAAGAGACGCGCGCGAGGAGCTCGCGGCCGTGGTGAAAACATTCCGTAACCGCAATTACGCCGGTAAAATGCATGGCAGAAAAAAGTGCGGGAAAACGCAGTGAAATCAACGCGTCGCATTCGTTTTTTTTTAAATTTCGTGGTTCATCTGTTTGCTTCTAATTCGGTGGCCACAAAACTTTCATTTTGATTTTACGATTGATTGGTCTTCGATTTTATCAATTATAATCAGAACAATCAGCTCAAATCTAGGATGTTAAAGCGATTTATTTGAATAGAAATTGAAGAAACCTTATTATTTTGGTAGAATTCGCAAATTTTCAACTCGTGAATTTCGGATATATCTCGTATATCGGGGAATTTAAATTGAAACTATCAAATTCTTTCCACATTTTTTTTGTTTGATTTTACCGAGTCGATGCTCTGCTATGGTCATTAGCGCTATTCAATTCCTTTTCAATGTAATCAGTCATATTAGAGGCTAACACTATTAATAAGAAGAAGAATTCACTTTAATATGCATCCCCATCGAGAATCGAACCCGGGACCTCATGGACAGTGTCTTTCCACATTTATAACACCAAAAGGGTAAAACCTCATTTACTAGGTCAAAATTAAACAATTTTGCGATTTACGTTTTTGATAATAATTTAATGCACTATTCATAAATATAGTGTAATTTTTTGCCATATTTATAGCGCCTCGATATTTTGAGTTTCTCAGCTGTGTACTCTCTAGCATCCTTAATTTGGCCCGAAATTCAAAAACTAAAAAGTTTTCGCAAAGTTCATAAAGTTTTCTCGAAAATGTCGTCGAGCTTTTTTTCAGGAAAATAAGTTAAAATTGCTAGATTTTAAACAGTTTTAAACTTTACATGCGGAAAAAAAATATTATTCCAAAAAACAATGCATGTTATATTCTAGAGAATTTAATTGTCTATAAAAATGCTACCATTCAGCCCAATTGGTTCTATGTAATATTGACAATCGTATACGCAAATTTAAAAGGCGATGTTACGAGATAAGCGCGTTTCATTTAATATTTTAATGAGCTTCATGAGCTATAACTTCATAAATACTGCAACTATTGGCTTGAAGTTTTGAGGGAATATTCTGGAATCGTTTAGCTATTAATGTAAAATATACTTATTACATGAAAAGCACTGATATTTAAGATGAAAATGGATGACATGTTTATACCGCCTCATATTTGCGTGTTATTCGGATGCGTACACTCTAACTTTCTAAATTTGAATCAAAAATGAAAAATCAAAAAGTTTTTGGAAAGTTTATAACATTTTCTTCGATATGATGTCGAGTACTTTGAAGAAAATGTTAAAATTGCACGTTTTTGGCAGTTTTAAATTTAAAGTGCATTTTTGCCAAAAAAAAATCGAGTTTTTGTTACGAAAAACATTTAAATATGTATTGCCTCAAAAAACAATTAACGTCATATTCTAGAAAATTCAATTAACTATCAAGTGCGCCGTCATTGAGTCATATCGGTTTAGTAGTATTTTCTCAATCGTGTACGTATATTCGAAGAAACGATTTTTTAGGTGCAGTTATTTGATAAATACTGTAACTATTGGCTTGAAATTTAGAGAGAATATTCTTGAATAGTTACCTGTTAAGAATATTCTAAAAAATCGATTTATTACGAGGTTTTATTTCAATTTCACAAGGTAAAAAGCCGTTTGTTGTTCATACCTTCCCATAATACCAAAAAACTATTGCTTTGCGTTATTTGCAAAGCTTAGCCTGTTTAAATAGTCGAAATTTCGGCTTTCAAGGTACGTACGATATATACGTGTGCGTACATCGCGTTTACGTAAGTGTCAAAATTGTAAAGATCACTTAACCGCGCCGCGAAAAACTTACGCAAAGTACGCTTTATCGATGACGGATTGACATTTTATCAACGTTGGAGGCGCTGGCCCGATCTCTGACCTCAGTCGGAAATCGAGCCGAACTGCTGCTGCGTTGAAGAACACCGAGGAGCCTGAAACGAATCATAAATCTTCGTAGACCCCACCCGAAAATTGACAACCCTTTCATTCCGTGCATGCCCGATACGCGCACCGACAAGCGTCAAGTTAATAATAACGCGTTCAGTACGGGGCGACAATAAGTTGAGTACGTACATGAAATTTTTGTCGCGCATGCGCAGTCCGACTTTGTACACACGTGGCTTTTTTCAATAGAGCGCGCATGCGCAACTTCCACGCGCGTAAGTGGAGAGTTCTCAGCCGCTGAGCGCAGTGCGAGATCATCGCACGCTCGTCGACGGCCGGTCGGTGATTATTTGTCGATTATCGCCCTAATTGAATTAAGTACGGGCCTCGTTACGCGGCACGTCGCGCTTGGAATGTCGTTAAAATTTACGGCATATGAGCTGCATTAGGGAGGCAAAAAGTTGCTCGCAAAGCAAGGAACGCGCATCCTAATTAGTATATTCATTGTCTCGTTATGATATGGATATATTATTTTAATTTGATTCAGGATAATAAGCAAAAATTACCGGCGTTAATATAACAATTCTTAAAAAACTTGTAATGAATAGCAAATATGCTTTATAGTGGATTAGATTACACCAGGTTAGATGTGGCGTATGTTATTAGAGAGGTCAAAAAAACCTTACTGGGGGTTGTACTATTTTCTAATCTTTCAGCCTATAATAAAAATTAAAAGCATGACAAAAGAAAGTTATATTACTAAAAGCAGATCTTTTGATAAATCATCGCAAAGCTCTCTAATTTGTCGAAGTTTTCCTTAGGACATAGTTAAAATAAGAATCAATAAATAAGTCAGTTCGAAAGAGGAAAAAAATGGCTAAATGTAGCTGTATCGACGCAGGCGCAGAGGAAGAGGAAGAGACACGCCAACAAGCCATGCGCGCAGAAAGCACGCCACAGCCCTCAGCACGCGCCGCGATTTGAATTGCGGCGCGAATAGTAACAAGACAAAAGGTGATTTACGTAATGTGCGACTGCGCAACTTTCTTAGCCTGCGAGAAAAGCGAGCGCAACGCGCGCGCACCAGCACTGTGTGTGCCCGCCGGGCCGGTTATCGGCCGAGTGTACGCGTGCGCGATCACTGCGTGAGACGTAGCGGACTGAGTGGCGCGCGCATGCGCAGCATAACTGCGCTCGACTGTAATCCTGTGCCCTTTTTTACCTTCCCTCGGTGACGTGTTCGGACGTGCCGAAGAGGAAGGCCGGAGGCTGGCCAACATGCAAACTAAATATATTAAAAATGTCGATATCGGTATTTTATTTGTGTAAACGTAATTATTAAATCATTATATCATTAATAATTATATGGGTTATTTCATTTTATGATATTTGATAATTTATAGTGCTTATGATAAATAGATTTTACCTGAATGTGATTTTACATGATTTCTTTACACACTTCACCCGAAATCACCCGAAAATCTCGAAAAAAATAGGAAATGTGGTATCATTAACCATTCGAACCCCACTGAGGGTGTTTTTTCTCTCTCTTAAATTTCTTGTTAAAATTCTTGTCAGGGTTACATCACGTTACCGGTACACTGATTAAGCATGCTTTCGTCGATTTGTTTTTATCTATCTTTCCAGCAATACTCGTGGTCAATGATCAGTGAAACGATACCGTCTCCTCCTGCTACTTTCATGAATTTCGGCTAGTGAAAGGCCCGCATTCGTCCTGTGCCTCTGCTGTACAGAAACGCTAAAAACTGTAATATCACCGACAAATTGACTCTCAGAGGGGTACTTTTTGTGAATAGATATATAATATCGATATCTATAATATCGATATATAATGAGATACCGAAATATCAAATCAATTAACAACAAAGAAGTTTTGCTGAAGTGCAATGTGAGCAACCGTCCGCAATCAAAAATTTAATTGCGACGTGCAAAACTGACTAGTTCGCTACGTTGCGATGGACGCGCGATGATAAAAAGTGAAACGTTTGCAACACGCGCGGGACGCCGAAGCGAGCGCAATCTGCATTTCATCAATTGCAGCATTTGAACGGACATTAGTTTGTGGTCTTATCACTGCTGTGGTTTGCCAGAGGTGCACTGCTCTCTGCTGTCGAACATTTCACATCATTTCTTGCGCTATTTGTTTCTGGCAATAATGATTTCTCTTAGTACGAAGAGAAAATTACCATTAACCGATTTGAGTCCCACAGGGAAAGGTACTTTTCTTCTTCATGTTTTTGTTTTATTTGAAGTTTGAATATTACATTTTCAATAGATTTTATGCGAATGTTATACATAGACAAAATTTTAAATTTTGATCGAAAACGTAAATTAGCAGAGAAAATATTATAACCCTGGTCATTCGAGTCTCGGTGGGGATAGTTTTTTTTCTCTGTCTCTCCCTTTTTCTCTTCTTCCGATAATAATGTCATTTATATCCATGAATCATGCCGGATTTCTATAATAATGTATAAAATTAATATGTTTTTAATTATTTAAATAGTTTTATTTCTTGTATGTATGTATGTTTAAACATACTGGAGTCTTCAAAATTGTTTTCTTCGTTTGTTTGCAGACCCAAGAATCCTTAATGAACATTGTGGACCAATCGCTACCGTCGTGGCTCCGCTACCTGCCCCCGAAACCGCCCTCGTCGACGCACACGCCGTATCCCGTCGCCGCCGCCACCGCTGCCGCGTTTATCATGCGCGAGAAGGACGCGTCGCCGCGCAAGATGCTCGTCGCCGCAAGCGGCCACAGCAGCCCCAAGCAAGCGGCCGTCTATCCGCTGTCGGTGCGTGTGCCGCCTCCCGACGATGATGACGAAGACGCGCCCTTCGATCTGTCGTCGCGCAAGAGCGTGGTCGCCACGTCGCCGGTGCCACGCGGCGGCGGTGGACCGCACATGTCACCCGCTAGCCGCCCCGCTGCGCACGATGACGTTGAGCATGAGCAACCTCTCGATCTGCGCGTCGACCACAAGAAGTCACTGCTGCGCGCTGCCGCCGTCGTCGCCGCGCGTGTCCTCGCTAAGGACGAGAATTCCAACCTGATAGCCACAGGAGGCGGCGGTGAGGCAGACAGTAAACAGTTGGGTGTAACGGGGTTATCGCCAACGCCACCTCAGACAACAACCCTACCACCACTACCACCTGCTGCTCTTGGAGTTGCCAACTATCCGGTACTCTTCCCTCCACAACCTCTGCATCCACGATGGCTGGAGGCGATGTACCACGCACAGAGCAAAGTGCCTATTCAGTACCCACGTTACCCACCCTTTCTACCCTCGTCGATGCTCTCGCCTACATCACCCTCCATTGATCTGCTGCGACCAATGAGCAAGTTCGAGTGTTCGCCCACAGGAACACCCACAGCAGCAAATCAACCTAATACTGGTGTAAATATCGTGAGTGGTGCTACAGGTACACCAGGGGCCCCACCCACCGGTCCGGTTGCCGGGGGTGGTAAGGTGAAGGATCGGTACGCATGCAAGTTCTGTGGTAAAGTATTCCCGCGTTCCGCGAATCTCACACGCCACCTTCGCACGCATACCGGCGAGCAACCTTACAAGTGTCGTTACTGTGAGCGCTCCTTCTCGATCTCTTCCAACCTGCAGCGGCACGTGCGCAACATCCATAACAAGGAGAAGCCGTTCAAGTGTCCACTGTGCGAACGCTGTTTCGGCCAGCAGACGAACCTCGATCGCCACCTGAAGAAGCACGAAGCTGACGGTCCGACCATCCTCGACGAGCGCGCGTTACAGCGACGCACGCTGCAGGCGGCCGGCAGGAGTGCGCTCGCCGCTGAGGAGTCCTACTTCGAGGAGATCCGCAGCTTCATGGGCAAGGTGACGGAGGGCAGATTGGCGCCGGCTTTTGAGCGCTTAGAGAAGCTGGAACGCTTCGAAAAGCTCGGCCTGCTGCCGATCAATCAGCTCGCGGCACTCGGCGGCGGAGGCACGCATTCCCCTACCACGCATCATCACCACAACAACAACAACGACAGCAGCGCCCGCAACCACAACCAAATCCGCAGCAGTGACAAGCTGGACCTCGACGACGAAGAGATGGCGCTTGCCGAAAAGATGCATGCGGACGACAAGGAGCGTGAGTATTGTAGTTCGCGCGCTTCCACACGCTCATCATCCAGTGCTGCCTCCAGCCGCTGCGCCAGCGTTGACAAAGAGACAGTGGAGGCGGCAATGGCAACTGACGCACCGCTTACGATGACAACGCGACGACGGAAGGCGTCATGATCCATAGCACATGTGAGGCTAGTGTGTCATACCACAGCTAAGCGGGACGCGCATGCGCTGACCAGGGGTAGCATACGCGCATGCATCCATAAGCGTCTCGAGAAAGTATAGCAGCCCCTCATCTATTACGTAAGTGCGGCGCGCATGCTCAATCCAGGGGGTGCGTTAACATGCGTTAACGCGCTGCCACCAACGTCTCACAAGCGCGGTCCTACCTTCTCGTAAGTGTCGTATGCCTAGAGGTGTGTACGCATGTGCATAACTATCACATATAACCAAACTCGCGACCACCACGCCAGTATCTCGCGAGACGCGTTATTGTTGCGAGGAACGAGCAGCACAACGAGTTCGCGCGCATTTCCCGGTACAAGAGCGCAGCGCCTAATTAATTGCACTTCTTTCGCACCGCCGAGGCCTGTTAAGTCAGCACACCGCCATCTAACGATCGCTGGTAATTGACGCCGTGATTCCTTTGGCGTTGTCCCGCGGAAAAACGACCGATCAGCTAATTAATTGCCGTATCGCTCGTCGGTGCTGACATTTACAGCGCCAAGTGTGCAAAAACAGCAATTAATTGAATCGCGCCGCGCGCTTTTCGGGAGATTTGCGCGCCTTATGATTTATGTGAGCGCACACGCTCGTTAGCGGTATAAACATGTCACATTTGACGCCGACGCAATTTTAATAAGGCTCTAACAGCGCTAAATTTGCGAGAAATTGATCTCCAACGAAACGTATAATTCTTCCTCTTTTTAATTGATTAAAAAAAACGTTGAAATCTATAAATTTACAGTTATTAATTAAATAAATTTCAATATACATTTATGCACTTTCTCATATATTAATGTTTCTATTTGACGCCGATTTTCATAGTTTTATCAGCAATTTTTTATATTTTATATGCTAAGCAGATTCTTAAAAAACAGGTAAAATATTTAAACTCTTTTGCCTAACCAATGTATTTGAAAGAAATTAATTTGATTGTATATTTAACCTTTCAAATACATTTCCGAGACATGGCTTGACTTAAAACTTCGTAGCCTGAAACCGACAGTGTGAAGCTAACACAAAACCAAATTTTTGTCGATATTCCTCATTTTCAACATCCAAACTTTCATTACTTCAGAAATAGGACAAATACACAGAGTGGATTTCCGTATTAAATATACTCCTAAATCATAGAAATATTCTTTGTATATATTCAAAGCCTTTCTTCCTATTTCTATTTTTATTACAATTTCTAAATAACTCATCATAAACTCTCATAAGTCATCATCTAATAATCATATTGCTGTTGTGAAACAGTTACTTTCTGAAACTTCTTGAGTGTTTCTATATTCAAAAAATTACACAAATAAAATTTCGAAAGAAGATTCGTATACGAAAAATATCTATTGAAAAAAAAATATGACGAAAGTTATACAATCTAGATCTTTCTAAAATCTCATTTTTTAAAGGATTTTAATCAATTCTAAATTTGCAACTTTCTATATTTTTTCACATTTTAAAATATCTTCCATACGCAAAACTTTTCTTTGAGTTATTTTCCTCGAATTATCTTTCTACCCTCGTTTTAAACTCTATATATGTAAAACATTTCACGAATAATCTTTCTAAAGAAGGTTCGTATACAAAGAATGCCTACTGAAAGGAACTGTGACCAAACTTATACAAAACAATTTAGCTTATTCTAAAATTTCAATTTTTTAAGGATATTAATCAATTCTAAATTTTCATTTTCCTTCATTTTCATGTTCTTTATTTTCACTCTGAAACGTCTTCTGTGTCTAGCTCGTTTCTTTTAATTTTTTCCTTCCATTATCTTTCTACCGTCGTTTTAAAGACTATATGTTCAAATAATTACACGAATACATTTTCTAAAAAAAACTACCGGTACAAAAAATGTCTACTGAAAGAAACTATTACCAAACTTGATCGAAAGTTTTCTTTCCTTTTCCCTACATTTTCACTTTCTGAAGTGTCTTCAATGCCTTTTTCTTTAAGATATTCTCTTCACATTATCTTTCTACACTCATTTTAAAAATGGTTCCTATACGAAAAATGTCTACTGAAGGAAACTATGACCAAACTGGAATAAAACAGTTAAGATCATTCTAAAATTTAATCTTTTAAAGGGTATTCATTAATTCTAACTTTTCATTTCCTACAGTTTTCAGTTTCTGGGACGTCTTCTATGCCTAACACTTTTCTGTAACACTTTCTGAAACAGCTTCTATGGCTAACACTTTTCTTTAAGTTTTTACACGTTATTTTTCTGCCCTCCTGTTAAAGACTACATGGTCAAATATTTTCACGAATAAACATTCTAAAGAAAGTTTCTGTACAAAAAAGTCTCCTATAAGAAACTATGACGTAACTTGAACAAAACTTCCAAAAATTCAATTTTAAAGGATATTAATCAATTCTATGTTTTCATTTTCTTATATTTTTCCCTTTCTAAAATGCCTTCTATTACTCTTTATTTCTATTCGTATGTTCTCACCCTACCTAATTCTAAAGCGATGTTCAGACTATTAGTTTCGGGCTCTCAGCTTTAAAACCTAGGATTATCTAACCACGCCAAATAGGAATACATTAATGAGACATGGCTAGACAAAAAAGCACGAAGTTTGAAACCCGACTTTTTGTCTCTGTATTCTTCATTTTCATAATCTAAAATTTGACAAATACCCATAGTCGACCATCGAAAACCACGCAAAACATATTAAATTCGTATTCGTATATCTCAAACATATTCATTGCATATATTCAAAACTTGATCTTCTTTCTGTTTCTATTTTTTTAAATTAAATTTTCTATATAAATCATCATAACCTCTCATAAGTCATCACCTAATGATATTGAGGTTGTGAAACACGCACGGTAGCAGCATAAACATCGTAAACACCGTAAATGTTTATCACTTAATTAATTAACGAAAAAAAAAACCATGAGTGTGTGTGAATTAATCACGCGAGATGACATTAGAAATCTGGAAATTGGAGCAATTTGCTAATGGCGGACGTGTCATGTCGGCGGATTGCGCGCAGATGTACGCCGAAGATCTCGAAAAAGTCGACGTCGGACAATTATACGGCGTCCGCTCCAGTTAGTTCCGCGCAATTTCTAATTCGGCAGATTCGACGCGCGAGCGAGCGCGCGATGGACGCCCAGAATGAAAAAGAAATTAGCGTAGAAGGAGGCAGCAGAATAGCAACACACACACACACAAAAAACTGAAGCGCACTGACGTAATCAAAATAGAAATCGATCGCATCCGAGGATCAATCATTCGGCGTGCGCGAACGCGATTACGCCTGATGGCTGCTAATGAAAACGATTGGGCCGGTTGATTAGGCGGCCGGGGCGCATTAATAACGCTCTCGATTCGGCTTTCGTTTTCGTTCGATTCCGCGACATCCTGCCGCGCTTGATTTCGACAGCTTCCTTCGCAAGGATGGCGATGTCTTCACGTTGCTTCCGGTGGCGGTCATCCGTCAATTGGCAGATTTGTGTCAGATTGTTGGGATTTGTTCATGGTTCAGTAAGCCAGGCTTAACCTTTCGGAAATTGTCTTTTAACGATGTCTCACTGCTTTTCAAAAGTTCTTAATTTCTGCAAATATCTACCCTTGTTTCAAAGTCGAAACTTTCAAACCTGAAAAAAAAAACTGTTCTCTTAACCATGCATAATCAATTATACATTTTCATTTTGCTACATTTTTTTCAATGTCTGAAATATCTTCTACGCTCTTTTCTCTACATTTTTTTTATCTTCCTACCCTCATTATAAAGTATATATAAAAAATTACAAGAATACATTTTCATAGGAAGTTTTCCAATACAAAAACCTGCCTTGTTAAAGAAACTAATTCCAGATTTGAACAGAACTCTTTAGATCTTTCCAAAATTTCACTTTTAAATGATATTAATCATTCAAACTAATTACATTCTTACATTTTTTCGCTTTCTGAAAAGTTATCAATGTCTAACTCTTTTCTTTAAGTCATTTTCCCCACATTATGTTTCTACCTTTATTTTAAAGTCAATTTAATCAAAATATTACACGTGTAAACTACTGAAAGAAACTATTCCCAAACTTGATCGAAAAAGCTTCCATTTTCCTACATTTTCACGTTCTGAATTGTCTTCTATGCCTAACTTCTTTCTACACTCGTATTAAAAAGGGTTATTATACGAAAATTGTCTACTAAAGGAAACTATGACCAAACTGGGATAAAACAGTTAAGATCATTCATTTCATTTTTTTAAAGGATATTCATTAATTCTAGCTTTTCATTTCCTACATTTTTCACTTTTTTCATTTTTCATTTTTCACTCTATGCCTGACACTTTTCTGTAACACTTTCTGAAACAGCTTCTATTTCTAACTCTTTTCTTTAAATTTCTTCCTTCGCATCTTTCTACCCACTTTTTAAAGACTATATGGTCAAATAATTACATGAATAAAAATTCTAAAGAAAGTTTCTATATAAAAAAGTTCTGTAAGAGGCTATGGACGTAACTTGAACAAAACTCTTCCGAAAAGTTCAATTTTAAAGGATATTAATCAATTCTACGTTTTCATTTCCTTATATTTTGCCCTTTCTGAAATGTCCTTTCAGATTTGAACAGAACTCTTTAGATCTTTCCAAAATTTCATTTTTAAATGATATTAATCATTCAAACTAATCACATTCCTACATTTTTTCGCTCTCTGAAAAGTTATCAATGTCTAACTCTTTTCTTTAAGTCATTTTCCTCACATTATGTTTCTACCTTTATTTTAAAGTCAATTTAATCAAAATATTACACGTATAAACTACTGAAAGAAACTATTCCTAAACTTGATCGAAAAAGCCTTCATTTTCCTACATTTTCACTTTCTGAATTGTCTTCTATGCCTAACTTCTTTCTACACTCATATTAAAAATGGTTATTCTACGAAAATTGTCTACTAAAGGAAACTATGACCAAACTGGGATAAAACAGTTAAGATCATTCTAAAATCTCATTTTTTAAAGGATATTCATTAATTCTAACTTTTCATTTCCTACATTTTTCACCTTTTTCATTTTTCATTTTTCACTCTATGCCTGACACTTTTCTGTAACACTTTCTGAAACAGCTTCTATTTCTAACTCTTTTCTTTAAATTTCTTCCTTCGCATCTTTCTACCCACTTTTTAAAGACTATATGGTCAAATAATTACATGAATAAAAATTCTAAAGAAAGTTTCTATATAAAAAAGTTCTGTAAGAGGCTATGGACGTAACTTGAACAAAACTCTTCCGAAAAGTTCAATTTTAAAGGATATTAATCAATTCTACGTTTTCATTTCCTTATATTTTTCCCTTTCTGAAATGTCCTTTCAGATTTGAACAGAACTCTTTAGTGCTTTCCAATATTTCACTTTAAAATGATATTAATCATTCCAAATATTCACATTCCTACATTTTTTCGCTCTCTGAAAAGTTATCAATGTCTAACTCTTTTCTTTAAGTCATTTTCCCCACATTATGTTTCTACCCTTATTTTAAAGTCTATTAAATCAAAATATTACATGTGTAAACTTTCTAAAGGAAGTTCCTATACAAAAAAAATGTCTACTGAAAGAAACTATGACCAAACCTGAATAAAACAGTTTAGATATTAGTAAAATTTTAATTTTTAAATGAAATTAATCAATTCAATTTTTCAATTCAATTTTCAATTCATTTTCCTACAATTTTCACTTTCTGAAATATCTTGTATGCCTAACTTGTTTTGTCTAGAAGTAGTTTCTTCACTTTATCAATCTATGCACATTTTAAAGTCTATATCTTCATATAATAACATGCATAGTTTATTTGAGTAAATATATGAATATATAGACTCCAGACTCTTCTAAAAAATGTTTCTATACAAAATCAATGTCTACTAAAAGAGACTATAAACAATCTTGAAAAAAACAGTTTAGATCTTTTGAAAATTTCAATTTTTAAAGAATTTTAATCAATTCTAAGTTTTCAATATCCTACATTTTCACTTTCGGAAATGTACGAATCTATCCCTCATCTATCTTTTCCTTGGGTTATTTTCTTCACATTATCTTTCTACCCTCGCTTTAACGACTATATATTCAAAACATTACACAAATAAACTTTCTATTGACGGTTCCTATACGCAAATGTCTACTAAAAGAAACTAAGACGACAGATGAAAAATCAATTTTTTTCAAAACAGGCCTTTCTAAGATTTCAACCTCCAAGGATATTAATCAATTCTAAATTTTTAATTTCCTGCATAGCTTCACTTTCCGAAATGCATTTTATGAGTATATCTATTCTTTAAGCTAGTTTCTTCACATTATCCTTTTACTCTCATTTTGAAGCCTAAATATAAAAAAATACAGGAATAAACTTTCTAATGAAGTAACTTCACTTAAACATATCAGCTTAGAACGTTTCAACATTTTCTTTACTTTCTGCAAAGACTTTTCCTTGAGTCATTAACATCAAATTATCTATCTGCCCTAATTTTTTAGTCTATATATTAAGAAATACACGAATAAACTTTCTAAAGAAAGTCTTCTGAAAAAATCTATGGTCTAATATAAACAAACCAGTTTAGATCTATCTATAATAATATTTTTTAAAGGATATTTAAATTCTAATTGTTCATTTTCATTTTTCATTTTTTTCAAATTATTATTACATGAATAAAAAATTTTAAAGAAAGTTCCTATACAAAAATGTCTACTGAAATATCTATGACCAAATTTGGATAAATTAGTTTAGATTTTTCAATTTCAATTTTTAATGGATAATTCTCAAATCAACATTTTTATCGTCCTATATTTTTTCACTTTTTGTAAGGACGTCTATGCCTATCTCTTTTCTTCAAGTTATTTTCTTAACATAACTTTCCGATACTTATTTTAAAGTCTCTGTATTCAAACAGTTACAAGAATAAATTCTCTAAAGAAGGTTTCCATAAACAAAAAAGTTCAGATCCTTCTAAAATTTCAATTTTAAAGCATATTAATAGATTCTAAAATTTCATTCTTACATGTGCTGAGGTTCTGAATGCTTTCTATGCCTATCCTCTATCTATCCTCATTTTAAAGTATATATTATAACAAATTCAATAACTTGTCAACTGACATAAATTATAACCTAACATGAGTAGAACAGTTTAAATCCTTCTAAAATTTCAATTTCTAAAGGATAACTAATTTCTAAACCTAAATTTTCCTTCATATGTTCACTTTCTATGTGTAACTATACTTCTTATGTAATTTTCTTCAGATCAGACTTTACTTTTTAAGCTTAAACTCTAAATCATTAAAAAATTACAGCAAAGATTTACAAAATTTGTAAATTTCTTACATTTTCGCACAAGTTTCATTTCCTTACTTTCATATGACAAAAAAAACCTTCCTAAAAAGCATGATATCAATTAATCATTATTAAATGAAATTAATTAAACTAATTATTATGCCAAAAAAACTTATTGCAATAGATTGATTAGTTGATTTCATTAGATTTGCTTCTCAAATCTTTTCTTTTTCTTACTCCTTCTTTATGTCACATGCCCTTAATTGTAGTATTAAACCATCATTCCTGTAAAAATAACGCGAATAATGAAATTCGAAAGAACATAACGGTTTAGATTTGTCTAAAATTTCAATTTCTAAATCATAATAAAGGAAAATGAACCCTCATATGTTCACTTTTTATGGGTAACTGTCTTTCTTATGTAATTTTCTTCAAATTAGACTTTACTTTTTAACCCTAACCTCTTAATCTATAAAAAATTGCAGAAAAAAATTATAAAATTTGTCATTTTCTTACATTTACGCGCAAGTTTCATTTCCTTACTTTCATATGACAAAAAAACCTTCCTAAAAAGCATGATATCAATTAATCATTAGTAAATCAAATTAATTAAACTAATTATTATACCAAAAAAAGTATTGCAATAGATTGATTAATTGATTTCATTAGATTTGCTTCTCAAATCTTTTCTTTTTCTTACTCCTTCTTTATGTCACATGCCCTTAATTGTAGTATTAAACCATCATTCCTGTAAAAATAACGCGAATAATGAAATTCGAAAGAACATAACGGTTTAGATTTTTCTAAAATTTCAATTTCTAAATCAAAATAAAGGAAAATGAACCCTCATATGTTCACTTTTTATGGGTAACTGTGTTTCTTATGTAATTTTCTTTAAATTAGACTTAACTTTTTAACCCTAACTTCTTAATCTATAAAAAATTGCAGAAAAAAATTATAAAATTTGTCATTTTCTTACATTTACGCACAAATTTCATTTCCTTATTTTTTTATCATAAAAAAACCTCCTCAAAAAGCAGTATATAGCAGTATACAGTATAATATCAAATTAATTAAATTAATTATTATATCAAAAAGCTTATCGTAATAGAACTGATTAGTGTATTTCAATAACTTTGTTTCTCAAATCTCTTCATTTTCCCACTCCATCCTTTCTGTCACATGCCCTTAACTGTAACATTAAACCGTCATACATGTAAAAATAACGCGCAGAAATCGCGAGTGAATTCAATCATTCCAATCAATACTCGATGAAGTTCTTGATCTTCGCGGCGTGAGCACGCGCGCCTACCGATGGTGTAACCGCCGCGCGGCGCATTGTTTTCGCCCCGCGAGTTATTAGCGCGATTATGCGGCGCGGCTCGTTATTAACGAGCGTCGAAACGGGCGCAACCGCTGGGAATTGGAGCGGCCTGCGACCTTGCATTCAATTTTTCGACGCTCGGCGCGCGCGCGCCGCGTGTCTTCTGCAACTGCAGGCTGCGATTGTCCAATTCTGCGACGACGCCGCGCCGGTGGAAAATGAGAGCCTGCAAGATTGCAATTCACAGCGCATACATCTTAATCATCCAGCATCTATCATTCTGTGCTTAATCTTACTTAATTTCGTTGCTTTGTTGCAATTTTTGCCGGTTTCGTCAAGACTGTTTTTCAAACTCTTTTATTTTGCATTTTCTAACATTTTTTTCTTTTCTTAAAATCAAATTTAGCAACGAAGTAAAATAGTTGAAAAAATACTCAACTTTACTCCTTTGTCGTAGTGGTACTGATAATATTGTACTACATCAAAGTGAACAAATCCATTTTGTTTCTTATCTTTATTCTTCTGCAGTTAAACCATGTTTATAACTTTATAATGATATGTTTTTTAAATAATTTTCTTCTCATTATCTTTCTACCTTCATGTTAAGTCCATATAAAAACTTGTCTACTGAAAGAAACTATGGCTTAATATGAAGAAAATAGTTTAGATATATCTATAATAACAATTGTTGAAGGATGTTTAAATTCTAAATATTCATTTTCCTACATGTTTTCACTATGCCTATTTCTTTGAAGTTATTTTTTTTTAAATTATCATTCTATCGTCGTATTAAAGTTCAAAATATTATTAAAATATTACAAGAAATAACTTTCTAAAGGAGGTTCCTATTCAAAAAAACGCTACTGAAAAATCTATGACCGAATTTCCAAAAAAGGCTCCTATACAAAAACATGTCTACTGGCAGTAACTTTGACCTAACATCAGCGAAACAGTTCAGATCTAAATTTTCATTCACCTTCATATGTTCAGTTTCTGAATTCCTTGTAAATGTAACTCTATTCTTACATTTTTTCTTGATTTTTTTTTCTACCCACATTTTAAAATCTATTCAATCTATTCAGCAAATTCAATAGCTTGTCTTCTGACATAAACTATGACATAACATGAAATAACAGTGTAGATCTTTCTAAAATTTCAATTTCTAAACGATATTTAATTTCTAAACATTCATTTTCCATCATACGTTCACTTTCTATGGATCTATCTTTCTTATGTAATTTTCTTCAAAGTAGACTTTCATTTGTTCAGCTTAAACTCTTTTTAAACCCTTTTTAATTTTAGATTTTTTTAAATTTCAATTTTTAATTCATTCTTAATTTCTATTTTCCTATATTTTTCGCTTTCTGAAATATCGTCTATGACTTTCTTTCTTTATATTACCTTTCTAGCCTCATTTTAAAGTCTATGTATTCAAAGAATCCCATTCTAAAATAAACATTATGAAGAAGTTACCTATACAAAAAATAAAGTCTTCTGAAAGAAACTAGCACCTAACATGAACAAAATAGTTTAGATCTTCCTAAATTTTAAAGTTTTGAAGGATATTAATTAATTATAAAATTTTCTTTTCTTAGTATGTTTCACTTTCTGAAATGTCTTCTATGCCTAACTCATTTCTTTAATTTATTTCCTTCACATTATCTTTCTACCCTCATTTTAAAATGTATGTTTAAAAATACCCTAGTGAACTTTCCAAAGAAGGTTCCAATGCATAAAAAATGTCTACTGAAAGAAACTATGGCTAACTTTAACAGAATTGTTTACATCTTTCAAAAATTTGTAGAATTAAAGACGATTAACAATTCTAAATTTTCATTTTCCTACATTTTTTCACTTTCTCAAAACTCTTCTATGCCTAATTCTTGTCTTTAAGTTATTTTCTTCACATTATCTACCTATTCCCACTTATGGTCTATTTATTTTTAAAAATTACATGAATGAACTTTCTAAAAAGGGTTCCAATGCAAAAAAATGTCTACTGAAAGAAATTATGGCCATCTTCAACAAACCACTTTAGATCTTTCTAAAATTTCAATTTTTACAGGATATTATAAGTAAACATTTTCCTAGATTTTTTACTTTCTGAAATTTCTTCTCGGCCTTCCTCTTTTCTTTTCATTCACATTATCCTTCCACCGACATTTAATTATCAATCAAAATCGTGGCGAAAATAATATTGTGTAATGAATTTTCAGCCTGGTGACTTACTGCAACTAACAACGTACACTTATTACATTACTATATTAGTTTCCTCTCTCTCTTTCTCTCTTTCTCACGGATAGACGTATGCCCGCTGTTTATTCTACTACATGTATCATTTTCCAGACGTTTCTATCAGTTTCCGAGCTTTTAAGCCTAGCCTCAGGTAACTAAAGAATTAAAGAATGGAGAAAATGAGAACTGTCCCCTTTCAAACACATTGGTATTAGAAGACGAGTCATAAAAGCTCGAAGCCTGAAGCCGGCAGTGTGAAGGGCTGCCAAAGTTCTTTTTACACTTGCAGCACGTGTACTTCTTTAGAGAATTAGCTTCTGACTATCTACTTTTCTCACACGGTTCTAAGCCACGCGCGCTGCAAGTGTGAAAGCACCTAACTGTAGCATTTACATTTCACCTATTTGGTCCTTCAGCGGTCTTTCAGCCCTTTACTCTACTAATTTTCAAACAATAGGAGTTTCCTATTTAAAGCCTTAAATGTAAAGATATATTGCTGCAATTAAACAATTTACATTCTTTATTCGACTATAAGTTGACAATCTCCCTGTCGCCTTATTCTCCCTTCTTTTTACAACATTTAAGAGGGAGTAAGTCTTGCACTAAAGCATTTTATGTAACAAGGTCCTAATTCACGAGTTCTTATTTTATTCAGTTAATGCTTGTTTATCTTCTCTCATCTATCTTTTTATCTAAATATTACATAATATGTCCAGTGGCTGAAACTATCAACCATCCATTCGCACAGGATTATGCAGGAATACGATGGTAAATTCCCAATTCAACAATTGTGATTTTAATTCAATTAACACTTGTTCCTCTTCCCTCGTCGGTAACTGTATTCGTTTAGCTGTAGTTTTGATCTAAATCTCTTCGAACATATTTTCGATATTTTCAAGTCTCCACCATTCAGATGAATCTTCGCGCTGCATCATCATTCGTGCAGGATTACGCAGGAATACGATTTCGCAGCGGGAAAAAAAAACCGACCACGTTCGAAATCCAATGAAGCGCACCGCGGAAAACGCGCGCCGTGCCGCCTGAAATTGCCGCTGATGAATACGTATCGTAATTACCGGGTCGCCGCGGCCGGCCTGCGACCGTTCGCGCAGAACAAGAGCAGGAACCGCTCGCGGTCGCCGTGGTGAGCGCACACAACGCATACACACACGTGCACAACGCACGCCCGCCAGCAGCGGCGTCTTCCTGCAATGTAGGCTAGAAAAGACCCAGCCGGGCAATCGCCTTCCTGCTAACGGTAATCGGCCGCAGTCATCTTCATCTTGCGTCCAATGTGTATCAACTCTTTCTTGCGATGCACTCGGCGCGACTCTTTGTGCGCTCATCTTAACTTTTTTCTTCCTTCCTTCGTTCTGTTTTTCTGTTCTAAGTCGCTTGCTACAAACTTTTCAAAGAAGAGAAGGAAAATATTGCCTACTCAAAAGATATATCTGAACACTATATTTCGACAATCATTTTTAATTTTCCTAACACATTTCCATCTAAACCAACGGTCCTCAATTTTCTTTACACCCTTCGTGAGGGGTGGGGGGACAGTTTTCGTGAACCCTCACCTTGAGAATCACTGAGCTAGATACTTACATGTGAAGTGATAAGTTTATAAGTCAATTAATTACTTGAAATTTCTGTTAAAACGAATTCATAATCGGTCACACTATTTTCTCTCTCCTAAATTGACTCTTTCAAAAGTTTTTAAATGACTTTTTTTGAATCTTCTATTATTAAGTCTTGGTTCTTCAAATATCATCTTCTTTTCTTGACCTCTTCGTATATTCTACTATTTATCGCTTATAATTATTCGTTTTCCACAAACATGTTCATTGTCTTTCGTTTCATCATTTATTCTCCTGTCTTTTCAACATTTTCAGTTCACAGAACTAACATTATCATTTCTCCAATTTCTCCTTTTTTTCATCTTAACTTTTTTCTTTCATTCATTTCATATGTAATTTCGTTCAATATCATTTCAAAGATTGTGTTTTCACATATTTTTATAGAAATAGTATACATAGTATATCAGCACACGATTTTTCGATCATTCTTTTTAATTTTTCTAAAATATTTTTATCTAAACCAGTAGTTTTCAACTTACTTTAAATTTTCCTTTGGGACTCCACTCTGTGCGAAGGGGACCCTCGTCAAATTTTGCGGACTCCACCTCGAGAAGCACTAATCTAAACGCTTACATGTGAATTGAGTTTACTGAGTTTATACGTCAATTAGTTCTATTAAATATCAATTAATCCACATTCATAATCTGTCTCACTATTTTTTTTTTTCTCCTAAATCTCTAAATTTTTCTCCTTATCCTCTTAACTGTCTTTTCAATATTTTCCGTTTTCAGAACTAACATTATCATCTCTCCAATTCCTCCATTTTAAACATTTTTCGCTCTTAACTCTTTATTTTCTTGCACTCTTACATCTAAATTCGTATAAATGACTTGAACACAAACCCCTGCCTATTCTTCACAACCTTATTTCTCCTACCTGTACTTCTTTTAATCATTTTCATCGAATTATTGCTTGGTCGTAGTACCATTCCTAAGTCTTTCCTTGGTTCGATTTTATCTAGGACGAGAAGCTAAACATTATCGAATCAATACTGATCTAATTAACGCACTTCGCATGTGCCATTTTGTACGCTCGCAAAAATTAATCACGCGCGAATTAAGCGAATTAACGCATCATCAAAGGCTCATCAGCGCGCCGTAATAAACTCATCAGCAACGCAGTAATTAATTTCGAATGCATCACTTTTCACTTTCCACGCACGCGCGTATTTTCTCTCATTTTCATCGCACTTTTCCGCGTTTGCGCACTTTCTTCGAGGCGCACTCATGTTTTTTACTTTGCTTGCGCCACGATTGCACGCTGGCCATAATTAAAAAAACCAGAGCAAATTGGATCTATCTCTATTTCCTTTATCTGTACATGTTTTCTATTATTTTCGCATTATTTTCTCCTAAGAGTCATGTGCACTAAGAAGAAAAAACCTTATTTTCGATCGGCTGAAACTTAAATGTCTACTAATTAGACGAGATTTTCACATTTCTATGGAGAAATCATTTGAGATGTTACAAAGGGAATTTTGTTTCAAGAAATAATTGGAATCTTGAAAATGTCACAGAAAAAGAAATTTTTGAGAAATCATATTTTCCTTGACAATGTTAAAAACAGCGCAATTTATTTAGATTTCTCGAATTTCCATTAAGGAAAATTGGAAGAATTTTCCATTTTAGCGAATTTTCTTAAACATATAGAGGTAATATAGAAGGATTTTTTTTATTATAACTGCACTAACATTTGTTTTTCAATAAAGTGCAAGTGAATTAAACATAATTCGATTATTTATATTCAAAAGCAAAATTTCATTGAATTCGATCAAATGTACGGAGCTCTAAAAAATATTATTTTCGTGACATGTTTTAACTTTTTGTTTGATAAAAGACATTTTTTCGATCAAATGTCTTAATGACAACTGAATGACTTAATAATCTTGTATCCTCGCAACAAAACAAAAAAAAACGGAGTAGCTTCCCAAATCAATGTGCCACAAAACGGAAAAACCATACAAAAGCAAGTACAACTAAGTTTACTCACTTCTTAAGCTCGTATTTCTTGCATTTCTCAGTTACCGATGGGAAACTGCTCTGTGTACACCCGCATGCATACGCCACCCCCTGGGCTTACATAATACCAAACGGTAAACGTATAACACGCATGCGCCGCATAAACGTACAAGATGCAGAACATAAACAAGCATCGAATAACTTTTGCCGTCCATATGCAACGAAAGTACAATCTCCTAAAGCGCAATCAATCAATTTGCGCGAACGCACAACACGTTCACGCAACGAATTAACTTAAATTAATCTAGTATTATAAAACGATAAAGCCTATACGTATATATATATATAGCTCGATATTTAACAATATGTGTTCCTTTTTTTTGTAATTGCTCGTCGAAAAAACTGTTTCGATGGCACACGATCTTCCTGCCTGCGATGAAGCTGCGCAAAAATCTTTAAACTTTAACATCGCCACACGCCGCCCCCGGTGCTCAACATTTGTCCTACAAGCACTGGTAAAGCGTGATTGAATGTTTCTGGAAGGAATCTATCTTTCGAAAATTGCATTAGAAACAGAGTATTAGAAAAAAATCTAAAAGAACCAAGATGTAACTTCAAACGCCCATAACTTACGTATACCTAGATGAAATCCTATAAAATTTTCAAGGAACATAGATTAATTAATTGGCTATAGATTACAACAGTTTCCAGCTTTTTGCCTTGAATAGTTCAGGCGTATATCGTCCAAAACGAAAGATTTCCATCGACGAACATTCTGGCGACCGTCTGCGCATGCGTCAGCCCGCTGCGCATGCGTGAGGAACTCTCTAAGCATATTTTATTTGTTCCTAATGTGTGTTTACATTATTATTTTTGTTTGTTTTGTGTTTGTTTAATGTACGAAACTATTGAAAACGAGGAAGTATTTGTATAAAATTGTATAGATCGTAGCAACTTGTAGACAAAACTCATCGCCGCACCGATTTACTCTCTTTTTTGTATTAATTAAGTCACCTACGAAGATAGTTACCTACGTAGTTTAAGCAGCGTGGAATGCGTGCCGAGCCGACGCATCACACACACACACACACACACACACTCACGTTTTCCACACCCACATTCACGCATCCACACTTCACATCACGCACACAATCATCGAACATACCCACACCTGCATTCATACACTCACACGACACACGCAAGACATAGTCAATTAGATGGTTACCAATTAATTAATGTGTACGTAAGCTTTATTTAATTTACAAACGGCGGAAAGCAAGCAGACATGCAAAGCAGCGAAACAACGAAGACATTGATACTTATTTTGATTAATGTTGTAGTCACGAATGTGAAATGTGTCGATTGTAATTACTGTACGTTTTTTTTTGTTTAAATACCTTGACGATGAGGTAGAAATTTGTTTGTAAATTTTTTGTATTAGATTCTTCGATTCTTGTCTTTCTTTAACTACTACCTACTATTAGTTTGTAAGATATGGCAATTTGTGTTACTACGCAAGTTTTATGAATAAAAATTGAATTAAAAAATATTTTCATGTTTTTATTTTTTTACGATTTTCAGAATATGGAGTGTTTGTGAAGTGATAACTTCTTATTGGTAGGAAAACTGCTTCGTAAAGTAACGTGCAGTCTTCGTGCACAATTGCTTCAATTGGTGCTTCAATTAATCGAAAAGGGGACTTGCGGAACATGGGCAATTTTCCTGTTTTTATGTTTGTTACTATTTGCACTTTGAAATCATTATTTGAAGGAGTTGTGTTATATAGTGCAGGGCTGGAGTAACATATTTTGTTTACTACATCCCACATAGCCATTTGCCATTGGAACCAATTTCAGAAACCTCCGGAACATATTTTATTCAATCATTTTTCATATTGCCATATTTTAGAAAAACAAAATAAAAGTCTTAATTGTTTGCAAAATGCAGAACATTGCAGGACAAGTGTCACTTTATTTCTTAAAGTACATCTCATAGAGTTATGTTTTACGCCAAGAGTCCACTTTCTAAGAGCACCGGAACATATTTTCCCAGTTTTTATTTGTTTATTTCATTTATTCATTGCATGACTTATTTTGGATTTATGCAGAACATTGCAGGTTGGGACTTTTTTATGTCTTTGGGCATCTTTTAGGTTTGTTTATGTAAAACCCTCACTTTTGGAATCTTCTGGAACATTTTGTATTTTTTGTCGTTTGGTTTGTGTCTGTATCTATAACAAACTAACTAAAGCACATTTTTAATGAGTTAGGCCATACCCTGCAGTATCGGAATTGTCCAATTTCATTAATTGAACGTACATATCTTAGTATTATCTAAACCTAGGTACCACGTCCTATGACTACCAGAACATGATATATAATATCGATAAAAATGTTTGCCTACAACAAAAAGAAAAAGAACAAAGGGTTTTCCGTGATAAAATGCATTTAAGGGTTCATATGTTCAAATAAGGGGTAACAACTTCTCCTCCAATAAACGAGACCTAGCTTTGAAAAACATAGCTTCAATAACTGCTTAGTAGTTACATGGATAAACCATGTGCTGTCCAAAAACCTCCTTGACAAGGACTTCCTATTAGCCGAGGAAGTGGGTGGGTTACCGCCCAAGAATGTTGTAAGGTTTATATATTAGCTAGTGTTCATTTCATGTTAGGCAGTTGGGGCAGAACAATAGATCAATTTGGTCACGGTTCTCGAGAGGCTTGCTCCCTCACGGCCCCCTATAACCTATAACATATATACTAAAATAAGGAAAATACCTCCTCGGAATTACCACAGTTAGGGCATTATTAAGTTTTAGATGTATGGTTTATATATGAGCTAGGGCTCGTTTCATGTTAAACAGTTGTGGCTGAACAATAGATTAATTTGGTCGCAGTTTGCGAGAGGTTTTCTCCCTTACTGCTCCTGTAACCTATAACATATATACTAAAATTAGGAAATTACTTCCTCGGAATTACCACAGTTAGGACATTATTAGGTTTTAGATGTTGTAAGGTTTATATATGACCTAGGGCTCCTTTTATGTTAGGCAGTTGCGGCAGAACACTAGATCAATTTGGTCGCAGTTCCCGTGAGGCTTGCTCCCTCACTGGCCCTCCTCGGAACTACCACAGTTTTGGGCATTTTTAGTTTATTTATTTAATTAATTCACCTCGTACCCGATTGTAGCTTCGATTACATGTTCCTCTCAACAGATTTGAACGTACCAAATTCATGTACAGAATTATACATGACTGTATTATCCAAATAATAATGTAAAAGGAGATGTTTGTCATTACAAGCTATTTAATTCAATTATCCCAAACCAAACATGATCTACCCACATTTTTTAATGTAAGTAACCTTCGTCTGTTTGAGAGAAAAACGAAATCGAGGCAAAATTCGTGAATTAAACTGCCGGAAACTCAACCTTCCCTCAACGCGAGGAAACCTACCGCAGCTGTCGAAACGCAAGCAATTTTCAAAATGCGCGTCAGCCACGCGCGATTGCTAGGCAAAACCAAGTCGCCGCAGGCGCAAAGGCAGAGGCTTTGGCGTGGTCGCCTTATAAAACCGATTGAAATTTTCTATCAGCTCGTAATTGACCTTAACATTTACGCGTTCGCGCTCTAGCTTGAAAAGCAGAGCTCTCAGCCTGCCGCCGTGGCTCGCAAGTAAACAAATCACAATTAATTCTCACACGCTCGTCATCGCGTTCGTCGTTGGGCGCATTTTTTTCCCAGGCGCATAGGAAGCGAATTAATTACACACATGCATATGCATCTCACATATACGCACACACCTATTATTAAGTTGCAAGAATAGTTAAGCTTTGGTCATTTTCGGCGCTTAGTAATAGCGAAAAATACCTACATGATTTTTTTCTTTCTTTTTTTCTTCTTCTTCTTTTCGGCGTCATCTAATAAAAAAGGCATGCGATCAGTTCGCTGAGATTTGGCTGACAATGTGAAGAAATCGAACGCAAAAAAACAGCAAACGCTTGTCATCTAATAAATAATAAAATCACGGGCTGGGCGTGCCTCGCGCATTTTGTTTTAAATGTAGAGAAATAGGAAAAGATCCAAGGATATTCTTCACTGGATCAATAAACATTCACGGCGTTGCCACGCACACACAGATAGCCCGGCCGTGTTCAACATGTACGTGCTCGAAGGACTTTTGCTTGTGTACGATTCAGTATGTGAATGTGTATTTGCAAGCCACATGCACACACTCGCTCACATCGCACACGCAACCAACCTCACAATTATTAATGCAGCAATAGATAGATCTGATTGTGAGCCGGAGAGTATCAAGGTGATACACTTTTCAGATCACGTACACACAAAAGCGGGACACACACACGCACATCGCAATTAGGTGTTGGCGAGGCGACGTGCTACAAGACGATTGTTGTGGAATTATTTAAAAACAGCAAAATGTTTGATAGAATTATATTAGTTTTTTATGGGGCTAGTTATTTGCCTTCGGTTAGAACAAGTATCAATGATTTTCTGAGATTTTTTATATTATCTATTGATACGCTTGTTTTACAAAGGTAATAGAGTCGAACCTGTTGTATGCGGAATCTTTAGTATATGGAATCCTGTCTAAAACCAAAAAAAAATCAGGTTTGCTGCTTTACGTGACTTTTGCTATGTAAATTAATCTGTAGTTAGAGAAACCTGTCTAACGCGGAAACGGAATGAAATATTTCAGTATAACACAATATTATTTTATGTGGGTAAATCATGGGCGGCGCCTTATAATTTTGATTTTTGTTGATTACATCGTAACGCGTACTGATAAATACCACTTTCAATGACATTTTACCTGTCAACAGCGTATTTAATAATACAGAAACTTTTAGAGATTTCAGGTTGTGGAAAATTAGTTATAAGACATTCGGGACTATAGGTCCCTAATTGATAGGACCATTGGAATCGCATCTTATTGGCCCAATTTCAATGTAGTATAATAAAAATAGTATTACATAATTCAAATTAACTAATAAACAATAAACTAACAAACCAATGTAATATTCTGAAAATGAAAAACTTGTCTTAAAACTAAGAAAGATTCCTATATAAACAAGAAAACAAAAAACGGAGTGTACCACCAAATTTTGATTTCGTTAAAGTATCGATATTTGTCGATACCGATACCGTTTTAATACTCCCAGTTTAAAACAACCGAACTACTTCTGATAAGGAAATTATTATTAGTTAAATTATTGGTCATATGTATCTTTTAAACACACATTATTGTGTTGCTAAAACATTGATTTACTTAGAACCGGGGCAAGTAACCTTTTTTATAATTAGGCCAGTATAAATACAGATTTTGTCAGCCCGCGCTTCGATCCGCGTTGGCGATTCGGGGTCCTTCTTCTATTCACCCCTCACCCCAAAAGTCTGCTTCAAAGTCTCAAACGACGGGGAGGGGGATCCATTGGGCTTAGAATAGTCACATTACTTGGATTACTTGGATGGTGCTTGTGTTGCATTGATTCTTATTATTAATATTATTCTTATTATTATATTATTAATAATAATAATTATTAATTCCCTTATCCGTGACAGCAGAGCGAAACCTAATTGTAAGTAATAGATAACAATAGCACAGAAAATGCTAACAAAAGCCCTTCAGGGTAGCTGAGAGGGTAGCAGGTTCTCACCCAACCAAGCACACACACTCACACACACTCACACTAACTCACTAACAAACATGAAAATATATACCAAAATAGACAAAACAATGGAGCTCAACAAAGTCGGAGAAACTAAAAGCAGTCGATAAACATGAAAATATGTGATATTATTAGATCCAAACTAGGCAAACACAAATCAAATTAACAATCTTAACCTTACATAACCCAGAGTCCTAATATAACTCAAAGTCCTAATATAATTAACATATTCTGGTCTAAGGTAATCTAGTGCAATCCCATCCAATTAAACCATATTCTCAAGAAATTCAAGGAAAGTTAGTGTAACTGCAACATGATTCACGCTATTGTGGAAATAAAATGTGGTAATTGCGCGCGTTTATCGTTTTAGTACATAGTACACAGCACGAAGCAAAAAAGTTAAGGAGTTGTAAGGTAATTTGTGCATCTGTGCACAACGGTAATGATGCTGTAAACACAATCTAAACGAAACAATCGCCGAAATCCGAACGTGCACGCCAATCGAAATCAATTATTTCAGAAATGAAGAAGGCAACACAGGCCCGAGAAAAAAAAAGTGGTAAGCACTAAAACGCGGCGATCCTCGAATGAGGTCAATGCGGTCGTACGGCGTGGCGTGGCGTGGTTCGGGCGGTTTGTGTGGCGCGCGCCGCTCATTATCGTGCATTATTTGCCGGCGCATTGTTCGGGCCCCGTTCGGCGTGGTGTGATGGCTCCTGGCTTTTTGCGCCATCGCGGGCCGGCCGCGAAGCAGATTGTTGTCGAGCCGCACGCCGCGCGCCCGATTTGCGATTACGAAATCGAAACCTACTGGTCTAGATTTATTCATCTATACACAATATGCGATTCGTGGCGTAGCTGGGCGATTAGCGAGATGCGACCGAGCGCGAGCGAGATGGCGCGCACCGGCCGCACCCTGAAAACTTCCGCGCGGCCAGCCGGAGCCTGATGTGGCGGAGGTTGCATCATGACCACCGCGAGCCCGCCCGCTGGACGCGCGTTTGATCCCCTGTTATGCCATCAGACGTCAAGGAAACAGACAACCAGTTGATGGCCAACCCAACCCAACTACTCTCTAAGGGCTACGTTAGACGATTCAGATGCTAGTCAGACTAGTTACCTGTTCAGTCATTCTCTGGGAATTTCTATAGTCTTGAACTCATTTAATAACCGATCAAGAATTTTAGGAGTTTCTGGTTAATATTCATATCCTAGAGTAGACTCATGTCATGTAGATAATCCGTACATAACCTAAAGGCACTGGCACCTGACCACAGCCCAAGACACTCTAACCGATTTGAAATCCTAGGCAATTTAAGTAAACTTCAATTTCAATAAGCTTCAGAAAATTTGGCCCCCACTAAATGTATTCCTACCTTAGAATGATAAAATGTAACTCTTAGAAGGTAACTCTTAGGTTAGGAATTGTGTCAAACCTAACCTAACGTAATTTACATGGGCCGCCATACCCTACATATGCATAATCATGTCCTAATCTGGGTACCTAAGAATGATAACATTACAGGGAACAGGAGGAACAACATATACGCCGAAACTGCAAAGTTGATCATCTAACCTCAAACGCAGGCAGATTGTCAAAGGCACTGGGTAAGAAACGAGGGAATGGCACAGGTCAAATTGTTCCTTTCTGAGAGTACCAGAGAGAAGTTTCCTTCGCGATACCTACGAAGGATAAACCTGAGGGAGCTAACAGAATACGTGACGGACCGCAAGTTCAAGAAGTTCCATCCCCCCCCCCCTCACCAAAGCGGCATCACCATTGTCCCAATGTATCGGAGGTGCATTAACAGACACCTTACCACCATCTTATGGAATGTCGCATGCTGTTGAAAAGCCTCCTCAAAAAACCTAAAACTATTCAAATATACCAACCTTATCTGAAGCGTGGGAATGACACACGTTAAATTGCTCCTCGCTGAGGGTACTCCAGAGAGGTTTCTTGCACGAGACCTACGAAGGATAAACCTGAGTGATCTAACAGAGCTCATGCAAGATCAATAAGCTCCTCTACCGGAGCGGCATCACCAATGAACCAATGTGTCGTAGGTGCAATAACACCTTAGATAGAGAAAGACTGCTAAGACTGCTAACAGGAACTGCGAACGGTGTGCCATGGAAGAATTTGATTATATATACTAGTTTCCTAGAATGCCATGAATACATAAAGAGAATAGTACCTTAGGCAATACGGCAGAGCTGACAAGCGTTGACAAGCCTCTTCAAAAAACTAAAACAATTCAAATATACCAACGCAAAGTCAGTGCAGCCAGGTAAGGACACTATTGAGAACAATGGTCATCCCAGAGACTACCAACTCTGAGACTAAGAGATATGTAACCACAATTGATATACGTATGAAAAGTTACCCCGGATATTAAGAAAACCGTTAGCCAGTTAATGGCCTACCCAGCCTAACTCAGATTCAAATATTCAATAAGTCTCACAATCAGAGCACTTTTATAATTTCTAACTAGGGTCAGATATAGTCAAACAGGTATTTTAAGGAGCTTGTATAGGACAAAGTTCATGGATTTAGGCCCGAAACGACAAAGGGTAAACTATTTTGGTTAGTTTGATTAATAGAAAGAACCATCAAATCTATCAGTTATCTCTGAACGAGAATCTTCAGACCATTATCTGTCAAAAATAAGGAATTCTTTGAAAGCCAACTGAATCAAATAACAAATGATGGGTTTCGAATATTTCAAATATCAGTTATTTCAAAATTATAAACTTTTAAGCACTTAGGAAAAGTTAGCATAAATGGATTCTATTTCATCAAAAGAATGAATGAATGAATGTTATGTTAAACAAAATCAGGTTATGTTGAGTGCCACCGATGTGACAGTGGCACTGCGCTGAGAGCAGAACTAATGCACACCAACTCGGCGAGCGCTCAGGGTGTGGTTGCTCTCGCGCCACCCACCTTACTTAACTCGGACGTTAAGTAAGTAACCTTTCCAGCGACGGGCGCCGTATACCTCTATATATGTGTATGTGCGACTGTGTGAGGTGCGCATGCAGCCTTCGCGAGACAAGCGGTTGATCGTTATTATTTATTGCTCCTTCATTCATTCAATTTTCGCTTGTAATTTAAAACATAAGAAGCCCCCAAATGCGTCAACTTTGTATGTGTGGTCGTGTCTTTCAGATAATGAGTTACAAGCTGTTTTTGGTACTTACCATGGGGAATCCTTAAAAAGAAAGTATATAGGGAGCAAGGAAAGTTTGAATATAATGCAAACTGTTAAGGTGAATAGGTAGTACCTAAATACAATTTCGAATTTTCCTAAATTAAAATTTGCAACTTAGACACGTTTACCCGTTGATACATTGGGCCTAACCTAACCTAATAGCCAACATAAATTAGAATGCAACTTTGAAGGTACGAACTTCCAGCTCACTAATAAAGACTATATATTTATAATTCGAGGTATCTCTATATTTTATCTGTTCAGAACTTGTAAGAGAAAATGCAACTTTCATCCTAAATGTTCATATTAACAGTGATCAATATTCACCTGAAAGAACAATTGACCTTACAAATCACCACGAAGGGCAGATAATCATATTGCAAATCTAGAGCGACCTGAAACGATTATCTTTGACGTTCACGCCCGAGAAACCTTGATAAAGCTTTTCTGTAGGGCTCGCATAATCATTTGCTCACACAGTCAGGCACAAAACAACCTAGTATCTCCTCGATGACCACTTGGGAATGTCAGGTCACATGAAGTCTACTGGCCCAGAACAATTATTAGGGCAGCTTGATATTGTGGTTTGCAGGCTATTAAGATATTAAGATATATCAACATATAATAAGCTTGTACAAAGCTGGAAATGGTTTAAAATATAAGTCTCTTAGCAAAGACCTTCTGTCAACCGAAGATGTGGGTGGACTACCTTTTAGGGATGTCTTCAGGTTCATTAACGTCCAGGGGTCCTTTCCAATTTGACAAGTAGTCGACAACCTGCGGATCTTGCAACAGAGGCGGCTTTTTTTAATGGGAAGCTGTGGCTCTTCTTCCAAACAACTGGTCTATACAACCAGGTGGTATCGAACAATATTTAAAGGTACCTCGCAGTGGAAATCCCTCAATTGCATCAATTGCCCTAGACATCCTTAATGGTTCCTCTGAGAGTGAAACAAATTCAATTCGGATTATCTGAACTTTCGGATTCTTGGCACATTTTACAGAAGATGATCTCGACGTAGGAAGCCCCACGATGGCCAACTATGCCACATTCCAGGTAATCAACTCATTGAATAATTGGCTAAAAAAAGAACCTTGCGCGAATCCCTACGAGATGATTTAACCACAAGCTCTCATCCTAACATTTTCGGGAGGGCCAGACAAGCACGGTGGTCCCAACACGTTGATTCTTCAACTTCTAAGTCATCCCATCCCATCTGTCCGGCTGGCAATCTTCTAGCGAGCATCTCTCTACCCATTGCAACGTCGCCGGTTCAAATTACGCACGAAAACGCGCTTTGCACAGCGAAGGAATAAAAAAGCGGGCCATCGGCCGTGGGTCATCTAATCGCGCGCGCAAGCATTGCCTAAGTGGGCCTTATCGCCGGCGTGCATTTGCATAAACAGGGCGGCTGACAAACGGGCGCGATGCGCAATTGAGATGCGTTCGTGCGCAATAAAAATCCGACGAGCGGACGCTGCAGATACGCGCGCACGATAAGCGAACGAAAACGCTGCCTAAACGCCCAACAAAACGACCGTAATACGCCCGGCCGAATAGAGCGATTCGCGCGGCCGATTGTCGTCGAGCATATTATGCCCACCCACCTGCGCGGCGGCGGCCGGCCGGCGAACGGGAAAAACAGCGCGCGCTCAGCCCGCGATCGCTCATCGCAACAACGACAATTTTTCACTGCAGCACGGGTCATTTATCGACGGCGATGCACAACAACATCGGCGCGAAAAACGCTAGCTAAAGATCGACCTACCTTGTGGTGATGATTTACGGCTGTTCTCCGGCATCCTGCAATGTACTCCAACTCGAACAGTTCAGTTTCACGCACGCCGCGGACTACCTGAACGTCTGCGAACGTACTCGAGATGCTCGAATCACCGTTAGAATTTAATTTTCAGTCGATTTTCCACTCAACCGATGCACCAAATCGACGACACTGCAATAAAAATGGCGTGATGGCAAAACATTTGACAATTGATACATGATTTTTATCAACTTTACACAACAATTTCATATAAATGGATGAATTTTGTTATGAAAGCCTTTTGTTAAGGATCGGAGTCCTTTACTTGATATGGAATGTTGCTTCATGAAACACTTGGCAACACAACGAAGAATTGGGGTACTTAACGTGCGAGTTAATTTCGAATTACAAATTCTGGCCCAACCAAAGTCTACCAAGTTATGCTCAAGACTTGCTTCCACCGAGTTATGATTAAGACTGAACATATTTTTCCAAAAACCAAAACAAGTTTACAAAATCCCTACTGTATACAATTCTACACATGGGGATGGGGAGACGAACTACCAGTCGTGTGCATCTGGCATCGATACATTAACTTTTGGAGTTTTATCTTGTGTACAAAAAATCACTATGGGAGATAGCTAAGTTAAATTAAAAAAAAAATTAATACACACAAACAGCCATCTATTGCAAACAAAAATTACGAAAAAACAACAACTACCTTTAGCTCAGCTGTAAAAATTCCAAACACACGAATATGATAAACATTCAACCAAAATTCACACGATAATTAAAATTTCAAACCATTCGTATCACAAATATTACAATAATATGAAAAATAATCACGCACACAACATTTTAAATATATAAGACAATTTACGAAAATAAGTTCTGAATCTCGTTAATGTGTAATCTTCTATTTTTTTTATTTTATTTCACCGAGCATCGCGACTGCTATGGTCTATTCAATTCTTTTTCAATGTAATTAGTCATATTAGAGGCTAACACTGCTAATAAGAAGAGTAATTCAGTTTAATATGCATCCCCACCGAGGATCGAACCCGGGACCTCATGGAGAGTGGTCATCGACCCTACCACTGCGCCACTAGGCTTCTAATTGGAAGCGATATTCAGTTTCTTAGAACTGATATTAGAACTAATAAGATTTCACTATTATTTATGTTTGCTTGGTCCCACGTACACAAATCTTACCAGTCGATTCAGAATAAAAGACCACCAAAAGACGCCAAAGAAGCCAAAACTAAAAGAAAATCTAAGGCTAATCAATGAGATAGGGTTCAAATAGTTTTCAATAATATAACTTAATTATAAATACAGCCTAGTGGGTAGAGTGCTGGTCTATAACGCAGGC
>JAODAC010084198.1:0-41636 GCA_027575185.1 Mimaenictus wilsoni | reverse complement strand
TGTGTGTAGAGTGTTGTGTGAAGTTGAGTGTTTGTGGTTGGGTGTTGTGTGTGGAGTTGAGAGTTCGAAGTAGTGTGTGTGTGTGTGTGTGTGTGTGTGTGTGTGTGTATGTGTGTGTGTGTGTGTGTGTGTGTGTGTGTGCGTGTGAAGTTGTTGTGTGAAAAATAATCACAGTGTGTAATGCCCGCACCGAGGACTCGAACCTCGTCTCCTGGCGCGATACGCCAAGGTGCCACCCACTAAGCAACCCGGACGGGCCGTAAATTTTTAATAAAATAAAATTTAAAAAAATTTAAAAAAAATTAAAAGAATTTAATAAAATCTTTATTATTAGTAATTCTGATGAATTTTTTGCAGTATTCGCTTACATTTCTATTGTTTAGCTGCTTTATATGCTCCTTCTAACAATAAAAGGGGCAAAAACGAGTGAAATTCATCATGCGTGTTTCATAAATTCGCATTTTGTATATAGCAAGTAATAAAATGAGAACATTATGCAGGTACTCATACTTTGCATAACGCGGTTGCATGCATGCAGACAGTGCGTGCGCTCTTATCTCACCGGCGGTTCGTAATAACTAAACAGCGTCGAAATTGTACGCGTCCTGCGGTTGCTACTCCAACCGTGAAAATTGCATAAAACACTCACACATGTATGCATTCATTCGTCTAATGCATATACTTGGCCGATGCCCAGCAAGACGCCGTGCGGAAATGGAGGAAAAGCCGGTGGTGTTCCCAGAAGCTCGTCAAATCACAGGCCGCGCAAAAATTACCCATATTTTCGCGATGACTCTTTCGCGCTGCGTCGTAATTCAATTGCAGCGTTCAACAAGTACGCATACGTACATCAAACCAGCACAACCATATACATGACCGCATGTTTTGTTTTCACCCCCGCAGATGGCGGCGGTAAACTGCAACAACACCGAAGAAGTATTACATAATTAATTCACTCGTAATGCGGTGTTAAAAGTTTCGTGCAGTTTCATACGTTTTATTGCTACTATATATATATATACTTAGAATGTGTTGTGGTGTTATTTAGTTGGCTGTTGGCTGGTGCCACGAATGATGGATGGGGCTTGGTGTACTCTTACGCTGTACACGGTAGCTGAATTTTATTTACTTATTTAAAACAAAAACATGAATAACTGAATGCACTATGTGAGATGGGAAAATTGTTAGTGCAACGAAAGGCAGGTTAATTTTTCATACGATGAACAAACGGCATCTGGATCAGCTCAGCGTGAAGAAACTTTTGCCAATACTATGTAATTTATCGTGGTGGATTCGCATGTGTTTGCATTTTTTATTGTCCGCAAATTGATGCTAAATATTCTCATTTACCTGGGCTATAATTTTGCATTCCTCTGCCAATTATAATGCGGGGAATAGAATTACTAATTCTCCGCAGTCGCTTGACGAAGGATTAAAATTTATAATCTCTCACATGGCATGGAATATTTTATGAGGTATGTTTGAGGTAGGTTTGCAAAGTTTATTAAATAATTTGGAATCAACCGAATATTTTACTGACTTGATTGAGCTTCGTTGGAACTTGCAACTTATTCAGTGAACATTCTATGGCAGGGGTCGGCAACCTGTCGTGGATGTCGGAAAAACTCAACTACAATGTCAATATTAAAGGGATGCCTGAATTCAACAAAAAAACTCTTTTCGGGACAAAAGTGTGTGACATAAATTTGGTGAATGGAAAATCAAAAAATGTCAAATATACAAATTGTTTGACTTATACCATAGTCATGCAATTAAATGATGTGACTTTCATAAGAATATATGGGAAGACGTTTTTAATGAGTGATTTTATTGCTCATTTATATTTGGATTTGTAAACAAACGTGATAAAATGAGATCCAAGTTATCATCTTGTCATTATACATTTTAGCAACGATGCCGATATTGAATTTTATATCATTAGAATCGGAAATTCAATGGAATTTCATTAAAAATACTTTGAAAGTTGTCAATTTTCAGGAAAAAAACATATTATATCAGATCGTAGTCAATGTCTACGTGTAGTTGAGTCGGATTGTGCCCAAACTCGAGGGTGTTTATTATTCCCAGGTTCGGCGAACGCACACAACACTGATTTAACAATTCGACTTTCTGAAGCAATCGCCCATTCCTATCGCGAAGGACGCGCAACCAGTCTGTGAAACCAGCCAATATAAACCTCATATAGCTACTCTATATATTTTCTACTCATGTTCTATAATATATACATTATATTAACAATTAAGTTACGATCTACATAACCTAAGGTTGTACCGGTAGATGATGCAGTTCTAGACAATCATAGCTTAACTAATGGCAGATTCAAAGGTGGGGCCGACGTCGCATAGTGGTCCGGTCCATAAAATTTGCCTCATAAATATTTCCAAATGAGCTAAAAAGTTGAAATTTCCAGAGTTTATTTATTATGCTATGCCTGATTGATATATTAAATTTCGTCACATTTGTTCACCAGTCAGGTTCCGCTTTGGTTGTTGTTAATTTTTATTTCGCTCCTCTGGCATATTTTGGTAGCCTGAGCATATTGAACTTTGGTATAGTTATCTGCCTAAACATATGTGACACTTCCACCTTAAATTTATTTCTGCATACTATGTTAACCATGAGTTTTTTAAATTCGTGATATTTCTTTGATTATTTTTCGCGTATCCTCTAATTTTTCATCAAAATTATGAAATGTCTTCATGTTTGCTCATAACAAATGCATGTATCAACATTTCTGACAGATAAGCCTCTTCAATCCGGTGTTTTCTTAGCTTTTTAATGTCTATCTTCTAACACATACTTGCGGCTGGAACCTCTCTTGACTCTTGCATTTATACCACATCATTAAGTAACTCTTCCAGTCTATTCATTTATAGTGAAAATCACGGGAGCCTTTTCCAAATCACGTTTCCATTGACTTTTCTAGAGTGCTACCAGATATTTGGCAAAATGTTTTGTAACTTTAATAATTGATTTTGGCTGGTTCAGTCACGTTTTTTTTGATAATGGATTATGCCAAATGACTCTTTAGCAGTATATGGGTGATATTATAAATATTATTAGTGACAAATAGGAACCATACCATACTCATAAACAGTGTATAGCATTAAATGTTCGTTGTACAATATAATATTATCTAAGGGTCCATTAATGTAAATATTATTGTCACAATTCACAAAATTTAAACGAAACCTATTATGTACATTAATAGCCTAAAGTATTTTTGTTAGATTCAGGATTAATTGTGGACGATTTACATACAATATTCTTCACTTACTTCTGATGGTGGCATGTTGGTTTAATGCGTGTATGTCACATTAGTTGTCAAATGTGACGCAACGGAATGCAAAAAAATTGATGCCACAACGCAACTACCCATTAGGTTCAATTAGTTTCTGTTTGTCGAAGCAAATGTGTTTTTGTTGTATCAGGAAATATTTCAAGTATGTAGTGAATATGTAAATTTAAAACGTTTTGTATCCTCGTGCGTTGTACGCGCATAAATTTGACGAACAACCACGACGAAAGAGATCTCCGTTTTTTGCACCGCCTTCGAAACAATGCACCGCTAAGTAGAAATATCAGCGTGTGCGTGTGATAATGCGTATGTGCGCCAGGATACTCGACTTCAATAAGTACTTATTTCATTTTATTTTTATTCTCGCTAAGCAAATACCACCACAGAATGTACTCTCACGTGGGCTGTAATTTCGTTTGCCGGAAATCGTGGATTTCGGCCGTTATCCCTGCTTATTTCAACGCACACGTTGAATGCCCTCGCCTTTAATTGATTGAAAAGATATCCAGTAAGTATTATCGTTCGTGCGTGGCGGGTGCATTGTGTTGGTTTAGGCATTTCTCTGCTCTTTGAAAATAAGACAAATTGTTGATCGTGGGCGATATCGACGTGTCGATCTCGATATTCTCGAGCGATACGAACACGCACTTAAACCTGCAAAAAATACTTCAAAAAACTAACGTTTCCTCCAAAAACACACGCATGTTTATTATAATCCGGAATAGAGGGCAATAAGCGTAACAACAAAAGGCAAACGTCAACAATACGCTATCTTAGCGTTGGATCTATTTTTGATTATACAAAATTATTCACAGCTCACCACCGAAAAGTGCGCACAGTAAAAAGGGTTTAATTATGTGTCGGTTGCCATTGGTTGTCAGTCAACGCGCGTTTGCGAAGCCACTGGCGTGTTTAGATGCAAATTTCCGCAGGAGTTATTCGAATTACAAGCATGGTTTTCAGTTTACAGGATGCTTGAAATTACATAGTTTTCGGCATACTTCGGTGCTGAGCGATTAATGCCGCTTTTTATGAGGCAAAACTGCGTAATTTGCCTTTTCGCCAAAGCAGGTCTGCACGCTAATTGAACTTAATGCATTTATAACCACTATTTTTCGGCATACTGCCGAATCTAATGCTTATTGAAATTGCCTATACGCATGAAAGTATTTCGGAAATCATCCAGGTTCCCAGTAGTTTTAAAACCAACAATAAAACAAACAATAGATATTTATATACAACACATCTAGTAGCGTAAACGTTAACGCACATAGTCATTACGTTTAACGCTATATGCGGTTAAAACTTGTCTAATTTTACTCAAATGTCGTCAGTACGTGATTATTTAATACTTTACTCTATTTATATACCGTGCATTAATGTATTCTTAAACTACTCACACCTCATTACTTTTTCTTGGGTAGATACTTTGCGAATGTTCAGAGTACTCAATTTTGAACAAAACAGGGAAATAGTCGACGCTTCTAGTGTACTTTGAACAATTTTCGATACTTGAAAAGTATATTTGCACGAAAGTGATTTAAACGTACCAATATTTGATGTAATTTACTGCTTGTGCTTTAAGACTCTATGACTGGAAAACTTTTTTGCCTTGTACAAAGCACGCCGAGCAAATAATAAAAGACGCGTGCAAACACAAATCTCATTAAGCATGCAAATTTAATTTAATCACTTTTTAAACATACGTACCATGCATTGAAGAGGTACCTTTTGTGTTCAACAACATGCAATTGTAATCAAAACCATTAAAATTTTGTGTTTTATTTTACAATACGGGTTTGGGGGGCGCCTGCTTGCACCGTTATTGCTCTGATTCGATTGCATCGTAGGGTTAATGTTGTGTAGCTTTGTAATTTTGTTATAAACCATCACGTTATTGTACTTCTTTCGCATTGAAACTTTATAGTGTAAACTTATTTACAAGAGTTTCACATGCAAATTTGCATTCTTTTGGAGTATTATAAAAGTATACTCAATATACAATGATATATTCATGTTTTCACGATATGATACGAGAAAATAAGTTAATTTGCAACGAAATATAGAGTGGTTTGGAAGAGTATTATTTCACGTCTTCTAGTAATGAAAATATGTTATTATGATGTTATTTAGGTTTTTTTTTTTGACTTGCAAATTCAACATACTTATAGTTTTCAGGATGATTGCACTTCTTTAGTGCCACTTTCGCGTAGATTTATCGCAGATTTTTGATAGGCTCTCCAGCCCACCAAAAAATCTCAAAAATTTAGGACTTGCATATTTGTATTGAGCTATTTTTTGGTATGACTTACAAGTGATACGCTATTCTAGTTTCCGAATTACGTTTCTGTATTGGATCTCAAAATTAAAGAGAGGACAAGCAAGACCAAAGAAATAGATGAGGTAACAAACGATCTGAGAGGAGCAGGGTTAAAAAACTAGAAGGAACTATCATACGACAGGAAAAAGTGGAAAATCGCAACACACAAAATATGAACATGCAAAATGATGAAAACACGGTATTAATCTCCCCCAAAAATCGATTTAAAAAGAACATTTTCATCTACAATTATAACTTTTGATCAGGTTTTGCCATTTGTATTGACTCGGGTAATATAAACAAAGTATGGAAATCACAGGTACATTTAATAATTCGATTACCCCTAAGAAATGTTCACAATTTCTTTTGTAGCAAGGTTTTGAAGTTGATTTGCGAACAGCCTTCACAAATTATTTAATTAAAATTTAAATGGTATAAATATTCTTAGAAAAATAACAACATGACAATATGAACAAAAAACGGTAGAAGAAGTTTGTGAAGGAGTTCCCATCGTTGGATGGCATCAAGGGGAAACGAAACGTCAAAGAAAAAAATCGTAAGCCAACCCGTTGGAGCGTGAGCGCGCAAAAAGTAAATATCTTGGCCGATGTTGAACGGGCTGGCATAAGGTAACTTGAGACCCATTAAAAGTTCGTGAAAACCGGAGAGAATATTCGCTAGACCGCCTTACCTACACATCTTTCGCACATAATCACCCGATAGAAGGAGGCAAATTGAATTCGCAGTTTTGAAAAAGAATATAATTGGCAATAGGAAGAAGAGGGTGCATTAAGGTAGGGAATCGAATCGGTTTTTTTCGTCTTCCCTACTTTGCAACGAACAATACTGGACAATTATGTAATTATTATTTATAACTTTCTGCATATAGCATCTGCAAAATAAAAATAATTTTTTGTACGAACGCTTGCCAGCCAAATTATAAAGGCCGTGGCGTGGCCGGTGGTCCGATAAAATAAACAACTGTCATTTTAGGGTTACCAGATAGTAAATTATAATTTATAATTTCAATAACTTTTCTTTCGAAAGTCGTTTTATAAGAATTTTAGGATTGTGTACAATTCTATTGACCTTTTTTGGACATAATTCTGTTTATAATCTGTTAAATTTGCTTTTAAAAGGGTGTAACTTCAGTATTATTCGAGAATTATTGGTCACCTTTCGCAGAATAAATTACTAACAGCTACAAGTTTAACCAACAAATCGACATCAAAAAACGAACGAAAAAACGCACCAAAACCTAGAAATATGAAAGGAGAACTCGTACAAATTTGTTGACTACATCGAACCTTCCATACGCGATAACGATCGGAAGCGGACAAAATTCCACCGATGATTCCTCGAAAATAAAATTTCATAATTAATTAGTCGGCGTGTTTTCTTACATAAAGGCTATAGACATAAAACTAGCCATACATTTATCAGTTTGTCCCGCTTAGGCTTCCTTTTTTATAGACGTCCTAAACTCCCCATACGCGGCCGAATATAATTAACTAATTAATAAATATTCGATTAATGCCGACGCACATAATATGCGACAGTCGAAATGCCGGCGTAAGCCATTGCTATCATAAAATACGCGTTTACGACTGGCAAGGGAAAAAATGACGCAACGTACACATACGCTTCTCATTTTTCCCAACTATTCTCATTTACATAGTTAATTAATGTTGGGAGGTTCGTGTTTTTGTTTAGTGCTACTAACCAGTAGCAAAAACACGAACTTTTCGAAATCTCTCCTAGCATCAAACGTAGAAATGAAAACACGGCGTGTTATTAACGTCACATTACGTTTTACTGCTCGTACGACTACTTGTGGAGATTACTTTATTATTTGGGTTAATTAAATTTTATTAATTGGCTCTCGTTTGTAGCGATGCGATTTGAAAGTTTTATTTCCGAGTTTTTTTTTCTGGGGTATAGGCCTTATCATGTACTGATTTATGAGACCTTTTCAAAATTTGCCTTGATGTCAGGACGAGATAACTAATAACAAGATCAGGAAATTAAAAATATAATTTGTTGTTTCAGATTTAATTCAATCAACCCCACAAACTTAGTAGCTGAATGATAGAAGAATGCCCAATTCTTCCATTCCTTTAGTCTTTAGTCTGAATTCATATTAGAATTAACCAATAGGATCATTTAAAATTGGTGCATCCCAAACTAGCTTAGCAACCACGGGTAAATTATCCGCTATGAACGTTACTCTTCGGAAAACTTCTTGCTTTTTCTGCGCTCCTAAACGCATCATCTCGAATTCGAAATTTCTCATTGAAAACCATGCAATTTCACGACAGAAAGTGGTATTCTTTAAGCTTTGGGTATCAGGGGATCAGAAGGAGCACCGGGTAGTACAATGTGCAATGAATTGAAATGCACTATCATGCCAATGGGATGGCCTGAAAATGGGTGCATCCCATACCAGCTTAGTAATAATGGGTAATTCATCCGTTATGAAAATGACTCATTGGAATACTCTTGGTTAGTTCTGCTCTCCGATCACACCGTACTGAATTTTGCAGAACTAACAATTAGTTTGAAATTCACACAAAATTGAAAAACACGCAATTTTACTAGGGAAAATAGCACTCTTTGGCTTTGAGTATTAGGGGATCAGAAGGAGCAGCGGGTTGTTCAATATGTCATGAATTTGCATGCAGTGATTGGGATTGACCAATGGGATCGTCCGAAAATGGGTGCGTCACACAGCAGCTTAGCAACACCGGGCATCGACCAAAAACTTTTTTCACCGGAATAATCTTTGCTTGTTCAGCTCTCCTAATACACCTTCTCGATTTATGCTATGCTAAAGTTAAATTCTCATTAACAACCATGCAATTTCGCGAGAGAATATGTTGTACTATTTGGACTTTGAGTATCAGGTGATCAAAATAAGTGCGATTTACAACAACATTGCTCGTCGTACAATTCCTTGTTTGTATTTCGCTCTTAATTCTCCCTCTTGAATGCTTGATATGCTAGAATTCGAAATTTCTATTTCAGATCATTCAGTTCCCAAAGAAATTGGCCAAAATAACATTATTTCAACATTGAGTACCACAAAGACTTGGAATTGCAATGTGCAATGCATTTAATGGTTGGAATTCACAGTCAGAAAAAGCCATAAAATGTATGTTAATCACTCTAGCTTAGGGGGAATTGGTCAATCATTGCGCGCCCACATCATCTTGGTGACATCGTGGTCAGTCATCATTGTTTTCAAATTTTGCAAATATATTGAGAGAAAATAAACAATAACATATTTTTGGATTTATTTCAATTATCTAGTCAAGTTTTCGAAATAAATGCAATTTATTTTGACAGATACAAGTTCGGACGAGGAATCAGCACTGAGTAGTGTAATGTGCATTCTATTTGCATGCATAAGTTGAGATTCGTATTTTATTCGTTGATTATTCAATATTTGTTACCAAAGATCAAAATTTAGAATAATATTTGGTATATTTGAATTTAAAAACATGGAATAGAGCTCATATTGCTCATATTATAGGGGTATTCGCCTGTATTTTTTCTACAGAGATACATTTAATTTGCAAACTATGCTTTATAGAACTATCAGGTAGATACACATTAAAGACAATTAATGTCTGTCATTGAATAGCAAAATGTCATGAATATAAAGCAGTTTCTCAGGGGTACCATTAGCAGGAAAAACATGTTGTCTCGTACATAGTTTCCGATATTACTAACGCGGCAATTTGCCTTTGATTAATGTGTAATTGCGTTAATTATACTGCGGTCGGAAGTCGGTCTTCTCAATTATGTAAAACCAATTCAATATCGCATCGTGGCGGTAACGGCCCTTCCGGTATTAAAGGATGACGCAAAATGGACGCAGGTCATCGCCACCGCAACACGCAAAGCCGCCTGCGATGCCGAAAATTATAGGCATTAATTTGCGCGCGTTTGTGTTTTCCAGCCGAAGGGACAAACTGCAGCCAGCGCGCGCGACTGCAACTGCAAAGCGAATGAATGCAAATGCCCTTCCAGCCCTCACCCGGGACAAATGTATCATCAACGCTCGCGCGCGGCGCGCAGCTATTGAATCAAGCTCATTATCAGATAAACAAGACTCGCCGGCTGATAAATGACCGTTGTCGGCGTATCAATCATTTTCCACCCCAGCTGAACGCATTCGCCGCTGCCGATTCCACGGCATGCTGGCTGCGCATAATAGTTTCGCTTGGCAAAAGCGAAATATGAATTAGTTATTCGCCGTGGCGATGGAGACGGGCGCGTTTGTTTCTTGGCCGCTGACACGCCGGCGGTGTATGTGTGGAAAAGCTGGAGGCTGAAAAAAAACACGTACACATACATATACTCACTCACCGGCAGTATTTGAACATGTGAAAGATGCCCCGACGACAGCGAAGAATGAGGGAGCCAAATTTAGCACTTCTTTAACGAAAGAAGAAAAAAAAATAGAACCGAGGGACGTACGTATCAATCACTTGCTCGGATCTAGTCAACAAGTATGGTTAATTTAAATTTTTATTATGTTGCTGCGGCAAGGGAGTCGGGCGCGCTTCACTCTCCCGCGATGAAATAATATAATATTCATATTAATCACTGGCAGTTTATACAATAACGTGCATCACTCAATGCTGCACGCAAATCTAAATATAAATAAATTCTATGGGTTTTGAAAAGTTGAAGGATTGGAGTCTAACTATACATTATCGTACGTACTAAGTGATTGTTATTTTAATTTTACTTTACGTCGATAGAATTTACATAAAAAGTTATATTTGGTGAATTATACAGTGCCAAATATAACTAGGCTTACTACCAACATTTAAAAATTTCTTTAAAATGAACATTATCACGTTTGTTAATGCATTCGCCCAGTTTCGTGTTGGCGCTAATGCAGGACTGCAAGGTTCCCCCTTCTTCATTTCGAAATGGGTCAAACAATTGGGTCCCCCATTTGGACATGATCAAATTTTTCCCCAAGGGCAACCCATCGTTGGATCAAATTAGTTTCGACGGGGATCCCCACCCCGTTTTGATCTGAGTCAAATTTCTTCCAAGCGGGATTGCCCATTCGACCCAGCTCTAATACAAGAGGCTCCCCGCATAGTGGTTCCGAATTGATAGCAATGTTATGTTTTTTTTTGTTTGAGTTTTACCGAGCATCGACGGCTATTCAATTCTTTTTCAATGTAATTAGTCATATTAGAGGCTAATCACTTTACTATGCGTTCCCATCGAGAATCGAACCCGGGACCTCATGGTCAGTAGCCATAGACCAGACCACTGCGCCACTTGGCTGGACAGCAATGTTATGAGTAGAGAAATCACCATCAATTATTCAGGACAGACAAAAAAAACATCGGTTATTTGAAAATGCAATAATTGATTGGGAGTGTGGTAAAAATAACCGCATAGTTCATGGGTCGGAAACCTTATTTACTCTGCGTGTCAAATTCAATGAAAACTCAATATTAAAGGACGTTTGCGTTAGTGATATTTTCATTTGGAAGCAGTCTTTTAATATCCGTATATATTTTTCGGAACTAAAATGGGTTCCTTCCAGTTACTAAATGATTCCCTCGGTCATCAGCCTGTCATAGTTGAAACAATTCGAAATTTTTTCGTACATTTCGCCAGTGATGCCGAACTTTTCTGAAGTCGTTTGATGAAATGTGTTCGTGGATTAAGTAGCTACTAGCGTGGGTCAGCAAGTGACACGCGAGTTATAGGTTCGCCATAACTTTGCCAAACTATGGTACAAGAAGTTATTTAGTTTTTCAATTTGACAGCAGTTCAACTTGTCATTAATTAAAAGGTGTGTGTGTGTGTGTGTGTGTGTATGTGTTAAGTGCTATTAAAGAAATGCTATGTAAAACTCGGCTGTTCATCGCCGTAGATTTTTCATTGGCTAGGGCAGTAGTCGCCAATCTTTCCAGTAAGAAAACCTAAAAATAATAAGTTTTCAGCTTTTAATGAGCCACACAATTTATCATATTCCTAATGTTCCAAGGGGACCCCCCTATTCCTAACAGGTAATTCTGTAAAGGGGGCTCCCAGGGCTGCAGATTCACATACAAAGCCGCAGACCACAGGTTGGTGACTACTGGACTAGGAAAGTTCATCTACGCACAGTACATCGCATGGACAGTACATCGACATCTTCATAATTATTCAACTATTGCGTCAAAGTGAATTCAATTAGCCGGGATTATAATAACTATTTATATCTACACATTAATACAAGAAGCACTATTTTATTTTATTTCACATATTTAAACTTCTAACACATAAACTCAAATAGGATAAGAATCATTACGTGCAAGTACCGGCATGTTAGTCGTGTTATGTGCGCCGTTGAACTATCTCTGCGATGTTCAGCGCTGGTCGGTGTAGATGTTACGGCGATGAACAATCTGACCACCACAAAACTCAAGGAGTGATACCGCCGTGAAGTTAAATCGAATCGAATGATATAGTCGTGTTATGTGCGCCGTTGAACTGTCTCCGCGATGTTCAGCGCTGGGCGGTGTAGATGTTACGGCGATGAACAATCTGACCACCACAAAACTCAAGGAGTGATACCGCCGTGAAGTTAGTAAAAAATTCCAGAAAATAAAATTATTACAAATCTCCATAAGAAAAAAATTAAAATCTAATGTACTCTTTCTCCTTTACATATGTTGTTTATATGACCTAAATTGGTACGCATTTTTCGAGGCCCAATTTTTTCTTTCAGTGTAAGTGCCCAGAAAAAGTCGATTAAAGTTTGCAATTTACAACGTATCAGTCCATAAGAGGACAATTAATATTGCAAATTCAGAAAAGAATATGCTCATTGAAAAAAGGTATGCTACACTATTGAATAATAACCTTGTGGGAAAACACATTTTATTTCTTTATAAATATCAAGTTACTAGTGTGCTTAGCTGCTATATGACAGTACAAATGCCCAATGTGGCATCATTCGTAGTGACTAACCGATATAATAAATATTATTAGAATTTGTTTTGGAATTTTCTCATTTTTTGCCCCGACTCAGCTAATTTTTCCGCGGTCCAAAGTCGGGTCACTACCAGCACTTTGGGAAAAACAGGTATATTGCATCTGCTGTTTCCTTTTCAAGATTCGTTATTATACATGTGAATATACGTGGAAAGAGATACGTGGTTAGTAAATAATAAAACGAGTCTATTTTATTTAATTTAACTCAATTCACACAAACAATTTTGAACGATTAGCTATCTAACCTAGGAAAAGTAGTTACATTCATGTGTGTGTTAATGAAGTAGATTATTACATCTTAACAATCACTGCGTTATATTTTAATAGATTTAGCTTATTCAGCATTTCAATATGCCAATATAAAAGCAAGGAAACGACGTATTTCTTTAAACGCCTAAAAAAGACGCAAGCGTCCTATTTATAAAGTGAGCATGAATGATATATGTTTCTTAGGCAAATGCCCTTTTCATGACAAAATAGACAAGTTATATTTTTCATACAATTACTTCACTTTACGCCTTTTATGTTGGTAGCAAGTTTTGCATGTGTAAATTTTCCCTCATTTAGCCATTGAATGCGCGTACGTGTGAATACCAGTGTTATACCCCGCTCAGTATTACTGCCCTTGTGTGCAACGCGCTCGCAAAAGGGAGTCGCGCATAATGAAATATACAGTTACACGCAGCAATCAAAGTTGGAAATTATTCAGCAGCGGGGAATTACGAATTCTATTCAAATGGAAATAACCAACTCTCCACGTGTGCTACTCGATAATTTACACTTTGACACGACGACGACGAACAACAAACCTGCGCGCCGCACCGCGTACAAGTCGTCGCGTCGCGAAACATGCGGGCTTTTGGGGGTTGGCGGTAAATGCACGCGGCGGTTTTATGCGCCGCATTGCTTCGCAATAGTCGCATTCATTCGCCGCCCGCTCGCCGCCTCCATCTTCCGGGGCACGCTATTACGCGTTTGGTGGTGCTAGACATTACACTGGGATGCCACACGTTCGATGCTTTTCATGCTGACACAGCGCGAAGGAGCTTGCCACGGTTCATGCTCGTGCCTAATGTGCATTGCGTAAGCTCCATGTGGAACAGTGGAGGGCGAGAGACAATATAGAGAAATGCTGTTTGCTTTTCAATATTATTAGCACGTACTTATACCTTATGCACACACGTCTACCCTGCCGGTGTCAGCGTTCGCTCTATTTACAAATTAATTACTATTCTGGTACAGTGAAAAACGCATACGCTCCAACAACCATTCTGTTCATCCGCAACGCACTTGACAGTTTTCAGCCGCTGGATGATGTTTTCCCCTTCACAGGATTCGCAAAACTTTTGTGTCATATGCATATCTAGCGTGTTTTCAGTTATTTAACTATAATATTTAATACTTTTAATTAATTAAATTCCCATTCAAAAAATGTTGCTAACATTAAATCAACAACAAACATTTAGTTGATCGTTAAGTGAATATACACTATAAATGAAAGCAAAGTGTATTACAACTACCAAATGCATATTATAATGTGAAAATGAACCGTGAATATTTTCCTGTTTTTCTGCACATGTAACCAAATATTTGTCAGTTATCTGAATATCGGGCAATATTTTCCCTTCTCACATTTGCGCATTTGTTAATATAATGGAAATTTGGTGTCATTCAACTGTTGCTTACTCAAATAAAATTAGCCGAAAAATACCAATTAATTATTTCATGATCAAATTAATTGCTACAGAAATAAACGAGGGATTATTTGGTTAAGTAATCAATAGTACATATTTTCTCCTCTTTTCCCTTTTAATGCGCTGTTTTTAACTTTTCGCAATGGAGCCGTCAACACGATCTTATCCAGCAAAGGTTTTGAAAGATTTCTGCATATTTACTGCAAAATTTAACCCACCAGTAACATTCTAATCTTCAAGACTCTCACATGGGTGTCCAAACTATGATCCATGCGACGGAAGTCAAAAATTCCCTAAGGGCCTTTTTGCTGAGTCACAGGAACCCAGCACACCTCTGCACTCATGGTGCAGAAATTCTTTTTTGGAAACCAGGAGGTGGCAAAACAGCAATAAATATATCTTTTGGTACTTTTTTGCGTTAAAGTAGAGCACCGTTTTGCCCATAAGTGACGGCGCCCAAGTCTGGACTAGACTTAAACGCGACACGCGATGTATTATAATTCGAATGGTTCAACATATTTGTGACGCTCTTTTTCATGTTGTACAAATACCTCTTGCCGTCTGCCATGCGTAAAAACTACCTAATTATCACTACGGGGAAATTGCCAATTCGCATTAAATCAGAACATCTGGCACCGAAACTTGTGGTTTCCCAGACTGTATGAATCGCGATCGACGATGTAATACATTGTTCAATGAAAACATTTAACCCAAAGTCAGCGATCGTAGATTACAGCAGAAGATCGAATTCACAAATCTAGGCTCAATGCGTATCCTCCGAGTCTTGGTAAAATGAACACTAGTATTTGCGTACTTCACTACGTGCGTACTACTACCCAACGGGCGGACAAAAATATCTTGCTTATATTAATTTTATTACCTTGTCTCTTATAATATTTAATAGCTTTATTATTCCACTTCTACTAATTAAACAAAAAGTGCAAAAATACACCATGAATATTTTCTTGTTTTTCAGTTTTGTTACATAATAATAACGTAATAAAATATTCACCGTTGACACGTTGGCAGTTTTTGCCCCCTGGCAACATTTCCCTCTACCAGATTTGTACAACTTTTATTAATATATTGTAAAGCGAGCTTTTCTACCTATATAACTATTGATTTTTATGACTTAATTAATTTTCCATGTAACAGGACTCATTTTACGAGCCGGTTATGTCGTACTTCTCCGTAATAAATATGAAAATTTGCCACCACCACAATTCGCGCATTAAAACATTGTTCCCATTGCATTTCACGCATTTTTGAGTATGATGAGTGCTCATTCCACCCGATAATAAACCGCACGACTGTAATTCATTTGAACAAATATTTGGCCAACTTGATAAGAAAATACTTGAGCTTACAATATGCAAAAAAACGCGAAACGTATATATGGCAGAAAAAAAATTTATTACACCTGAACCATGGTTGTAAAAAAACACAGTGTTTCATTAAATAAATACCAGCAGAAAATTCATATATTCGCGATTTATTCAGCGTGGTGTTTTTTTAATTACATTCCCGTTTGAACCGTGCGTCATGGATTCATGCGAAGCATCTGATAATAGAAAAATATTTTTAATAACTTTCAGCGGTTTTACGCCCGCTGGTGCTTATCTATTCACATTGCACGGACGCATGTGTAAGCATAAAAAAGGCAGCGCCGTCAATTGCGGCGGCGGCTTATGTTTGCGACGACGGCGCTCGAGGAGGGTGGCTGCGAAAGTTTTCAACTCGAGGACAAAACAAGCAGGGTTTAATTGTCGTAATGGTGAAACTTTACTTCTTCATTATTCATTCGATTTGCCGCGGAGTTTATTCAGCTATTCGGCGAGTTAGTTATCGAAGCGATAAGAGGGTGGGCGAGAGCGTGGCAGATGAAGAGGAATTGTGCGAAGGCACAGAGTGTAAAACAACCCAACTTGGAACAAACTCCATAACAATTAAGTAATCGACCGGATTGTTGTATTCACGGGGATTCTTCGACGCATTAAAATTTTACACAATGTTCCAGAAACCTTCCTAACTTTAGAAATCGTAGGTACATATTTAAATCACTTGAATCACTTCAGTTGTATAGCGATTTTTATAACTTTTGAGGATAATGGACTAAAATTATGTTCAGTATCGTTAAAAATATTCTTTGATGCAAAAGCGACTAACCCGCGTCAATTCCGGTACAAGAAATAGAACTTTCAGTATCAACCAGTAGTGGGGCGCACTTGCGTTGATTCCGGTTCAAGAAACAAAACATTCAGGATCAACCGTCGTGGGGCGCATTCGGTTTTAGAAACAGTACTTTCAGTATCAGTCAGGATCAACAGTCGAGGGGCGCATTCGGTTTTTGAAACAGTACTTTCAGTATCATCCAGTAGTGGGGCGCATCACGTCGATTTCGGTTTCAGAAAAAGAACTTTAGCTGCAGAAAAGTGATAGAAACTGACAATGCAGAAGACCGAGTAACCCGGAATTATCAGGTACCCTTGACAAATGCGCAGCTAGCTCAATTTTATAACATTTCATAAATATTTTCGGAGGCAAATGCAACCAACCAAACAAAACAAATAGAAGCTCTTCAAGCCAGCTAGGGATCAACGATGTACTGCATTTCAATTCTTCTGTCGCCGACAACAACAGAAGATCGAATTCACAAATCTATGTGTAGTCGCCAAGTCTTGGAGGAATTAACACACACGAGTTTGGGCACTTCACAACCCACGCCCCGCCACTACTGATTTTTAAAGAATTATAGGGATAATCAACTAACATTATATACAGCTTCGTCAGAAAAACCCATTTTCGGAGACAAAAGCGACCAAACTAACAAAACAAATAGAAATAATTCAAGCGCACACGCCAACTACAGCGTAAAAAGCCGTATAAGTCGTCTGTTCAGCGCGGAAATGCTATAATTATCAGCTGACACAGCTCGTTAATCAGCAGAACTTGCGTTAAATCTAGGGTTTTTTGTAACGGCATACAGTTGCGCCTAATTTGTTTATAACATTCCGTTTCAAGGCTAATGCCGATTGTTGTTGATGAGCTCATTGCATATTAATAGTAAATTATTCGAATTATTATCGAATTTAGATTGTCTTCTATTACCCACGGTTTAATTTAAACATTCACTTCAAATAACTAGGTTTTGTATATATAGTTGTACAAAGCGCAATTACCGATCTTTTTATATTAAGTGTTAGTTGAATAAGTTGTTCATAAAATATTCGTTTTATATCCAGTAGATATTATAAACCTGCACGCATATGACCTATGGAGAAATGGAATTTCAATGCAAATATTTGATGCACAATATTTAAAATATTTAAATGGAATTCATGTCTGCATTTTGGATTATAAATACAAATACAATTCGAAGCCGTACGGTAATGATCGCAAATGCATGTGTAAAAGCAGGGTAGCCAGAATATTATCCCTTCAGAATTGATAGATACTCATTGCCTCCGATTTCTATGTCAACCCTATACAGTTTCACGTATATGAACTTCACAATCCGGCTAATTGAAAATTGCATAATAAACATGCACTTATATCGAATTTTATGCATTTCTGTTGATAACTAACTAAAGTATTTCCATGTCGTTTTTAATGTCGATGCATTTCAGCATTATTGCATTTTCAATTTTAATTCGGATCACTAGGAGAGAGCTGAATACAAACGCGCAATAATTAATAACAATGAGTTATGCGCGAGATAATCATTTTTCTATCATAACTTAATATTCTTTTAATTACGCGCCGGCATAAATTAATACCGGCGAGAATATCGTCGAATCTTCGTCGACAGCATCTGCACAAGCTGTTCGCACCCTTTCTACTTCGGTTTCACCCCCTCCCGCGCGCCCCGCATCAATTCTATTCAATTCGCGACTTGAATTGCAGCGGATTGAGGCGCGCTGCGAATTTACATTCCTTATCGCGCGAATCGAATTGTCGAATCGAGCAGTGAATTACTTTTTAGATGTTCAAATAATAATAGCGAAGGAGGGTAGCAAGACTTTGCACCGTTGGCAGCAAAGCGGGGCAGCACAGTAAAGGGTGAAAGATGAATAAAGATGCGTCGCTGCGATCCGCGCGGGAGAGCCGCCACCGCTACCGCCTCCACTCTTCCACGACTTCTCTTCGAGTTATTATATGGAAAGCGCGATGGGGTGGGCTTTTTCCTGCCGCGTACAGCCCTCCACTTCTTTTTCAACATCATATAATTCAAGCAGCCCCCTGCTGGTTTTAGACGTGGTCTCAGCCGCCCAAACGTAATACATTTCGAATTGTATGAAAAATTACTTCAAGAAGCGGCGGTGGCGACGGCGGCGCACTCCGCACATTTCCCACATAATAGACAAATACGTTCGGAGGGCGATGTACGGGCGTATTTCCAGGGTTATTTCGAAATCAGATTCGCAAAAACCTTCTCAATTAGTTCACTGAACAAATTCGTGAACGAATTGAGAAGATTTGCGGAATAATTAAAATCATCGCAATTAATTCAAAGAATTAATTAAATACTCTTCTTCATTAAAGTAATTACATCTTCTTCAAATGTATAAAATACGAAAATTTAATTATCAAATATGATGACCCGTAAAGCGCTACGTGGGTGTTTAGAAGGTCCCCACGGTGAGTTTGCAAATTTGCCAAACATATTCTTGAATGGATTTTCTCCCTAAAAGCATTTCCAGCAACGTACAAAATAAGTTTTTTTTACAATTGTGCTTTGTAAGTATCTCTCATAGAAGCGGGTACCATGGAATACCAAACTGAGGTATACTCAACGAAATCTTGAAAAGAAGACACATTTACGAGCGCTGTTTGAAATTAACTGTTTGAACCTTAGAAATGCAAGCAATAAAACTGATATTTCCACACGTATGGACAAACGCAAACCTATCTGATTAGAGGTACAACCGACCTGGCCAGAGTGACTGGAACCAGTGCTTAGTGAATCCGTCACTGTCCAAACTATGACACAACAATGAGAAATACCTTGCTGGGCGTCTTTTTAAATTTTTAAATGCCAGAGACATTTAAATTCCCTCTCCATAATAGCAAGCGACGCGTAGGTAGGCAACAACCTACCTGGAATCACAGCTGAGCGTCTCTAAAGACCGTGTGCACACACACACCTATTCAACCCAACTTTCTGTCCTATCAGAAATCGTAAAAAAGGAACCATAATTTCTAAGGCTTCGGACTTTTTACGGATTTCATCAAGCATGATACGTTCAGCCGGGCCACGGTGCTTTTTACTTTCCTGTTTATGGCCGCTAAGTCTGCGTCTAGCCGAGGCACATGTTTGCTTTGGTCTGTTTTTCCGCCACACGAAGGAAGAAGAAAAAAACGCCCGGCGAGCGGCCGACAGTACGAAGGAGTTTTTAATTGTTGCGCCCGACAGCTGCGTGGCCTGTCTGGCTATCAGCCTGGCCCATTTTAATTAGCTTGAATGGCGGTAATTGCATTGAAAATCGGCTTAGAAATCAACGAGCTTCATTGATAATTATCGCGGCAAACATAAATGTTAACCACGCATAAATCGTTAGAAAGACATTACGATGAGTGGCGATAACGGATGCATTTAATGCACCAGAAAGGCGAGGAGACTTTTCTGACATTTTCACTACTTTTTACACCGAAAAAAGGTAACATGTGTTGGTATGTTCCAAACAAGACGCCGCTAGTGAAAACAAACCCCCGTCCACGGGTTTGTTTTGAGAAATTGAAATGACATGTTGAAAAACACCCTTTTTGAGATAAATGACTGTGCCAACTCGTCTTTCTTCGATTGTATTAACACTACCAATTGTGGGATCCTTCTACTCGTGTAACTTAGGTTCAAATTTATTTTAATATAGAAGAGTTCAACTATAAGTAGAGACTTGTAATGTTGCAACAATATTTTAAGGATTTAGATAACTAAAAATTGCAGTAGTCCCGAAATAACATACTCCGAAGTATGATAGACGACGACCCGGTCCTGATAATTTGTTGTTTATTAAACATTTGAGGGTATTTGTATTGTAAAAATCCGCAGTTAGGTTTAGCTTCCGAAGAATGTTTGTTACGTTTGAAGTGACACCGCCTAAATATGAGATTTTTACATAAGACCTAACGTCGCCATCGGCGTCGTCGACGAAGTTGGAAGTTTTACGGGAAAAAATTTTAAGAATGTTTTTATGTTCTCGTTTGAGGATACCGTCTACACAATGGTCTCTATAACCGTTATTGTGCGTTAAGGTTTTAATAATATTGAGTTGGTTTCTGAAATTTTGTTCGGGGAGGGGTATCGAAATTAATCTAACGCTGCCAGTGGAAATGGGTGGAAGAAGGTTTTCTGAAAATACCAAATTCTCTTGGTTGATATTGTGGTTATGTTGTTCAGAGAACTTATGTGTTTCCTTGTTCCTCCTCGATAGCAAAATTGAAATTCGTATCGTAATGGTTAATGAATGTAAGAAATTGGTTAAGTTGTCTATAGGAACCCCTCGATACGCAGAAAACGTCATCAACGTACCTGTTCGCGCCAAGGACGCGGCGCTGCTAGCGACATTTTGCCCCTTGAAACGTAGGGTTGACAGCGCTTATTACCAAGCTGCGCATGCAGAAATAAATCAGTTCTTGTCCAGCAATACAAAGAGTAAGTTCTTTTACACCGTTATTCCTACGAGTATGTACCGTATTCTTCGTGAGTATTTCTTCTTTGTGTTGCTTACTCTGCTGGGCATATCAAACCTTCTTAAGTGAAGCTCCGCGAACTTACAACTCGCGGGGAAATAATTTCACAAAGTCGCTTTGCGCATTTCAGTACCTATACCATTTAAGTACATGTTTAATTAGTATACTAGATGAGCTAATAATGTTGGATTCGAAATAACTCAGATAGATTTCGACCAACCTATGGGAAATATAGAAAATAACGTCGAATATATGCAAATAGTCCCAATAAGTATTGTTCACTAATCTGAGCTTGCCAAAGCCAAACAAATAAATGATGGTAACCTACCCAGCTATGCTGATTCGGTGAAAGTTAATTGTACTTAACTTTGAATTAGACATGCCTGTCACAGATTGCGCGTTTCATTTCGCAGAAAGTCGGCGTAACATCTCAATTACGGGAGATTGCAGGTCGAGCTGCTTTAAGTCGCATTTGTCGTAGATTTTATTTTCGGATCGAATGTCGTTGCAATTTATTGTGCGATCTTCGTTCTTGGCCGCGCGCGAAAATAGATGTTAATGCGAAGCCAGTGCGAAAATGACAAAATGCATGCCTGTTTTTCAGCGATCGCGAACGCAACAGCGCTATAAATTACTTTTAATTATGCAAATTCCATGCCTTGTCTTAGATCCATGCGTATTTTCGATTTCGGTTAGGCATGCCGACTGCTGTTCGGCCATAAATCGCAAATGATGCATGATATTTGTTGTGAATTTATGTACTTGGCCTTGTTATGTGCAAATAACCAGATTTTTCAATGAAATTTACAACTTCAAGTGTTTGACATCATATATATGGATAGAAACAGGTTTAATTAAGAGTTAAAGCTACGATAGACAAAGGTGCATAGTTTTCTGACTGAATTTTCTTCGTCAATTCCAACTTATTACAATGTATTCAACCATGAAAATAAAAAGCTATTAATAATCCTATACGTATTTATAAGAATACCGTCACCATAAGGGTTTTTGATAAGATGTAAAAGTTCAGTCATAATACTTTTCTCTGCTAAGATTGTACCACTTATTGTTACCAACAAAAAGTTAAAGTAAACTCTAACATTGTTTTAAAATATTTTCTAATCCATATATCATAGAAATATCATTCTTGCAGTAACAGATTCTCCACTAAATATAGTTTGTGTTAATATACTCACTTAAGCCAAGAGAACATGCAATCATTGAGATATATAACGTGCTAGAAACTAGTTTTCCGACAATGACTTGCTTTACATTTTATAAATTATAAATCATGCAATTTCGTTCAGTTACGTAGAATTGATAATATAGCAGGTACAACTTGTGTGTAATAACATTACCTGAAAGGACTCTTGTTAAATATTTCACTTTTATTTATATTTTTCTTGGTCTTATGTACATAAATCATATACCAGCCGATTAAGAATGAAAATTACCTTTAATTCTTTAATTTTTTTTCGATTTAATCATGCTAGATATCAGAGAATCGCAACATCGTAGGTTTCTGAAAAAGGACCTTAGTCTTAAAGCCTTTTTTATTTATATTTCGTTTGTTCTTGGGTTTATGAAATCTTTAACAGAAGTCGTTGTTATTATACTCATTTTTCATCCATTATATCAATTATTATATTACATATTATATCAATTCTAAATATCTAAAGGTTTTGCAGGAGTTTGTAGCAAATTTCACACTGAATAGATTGTTGCATGATTTATAATCGTTGGATTATGGAAAATGTGAAAAAAAGAACTATGCTCTTTAGAACTATGCAGTTTCGGTAATCTCGTTCTTTGTACGTTATATTTCTCAATGACTGCACTATCTTTGAGTGTAACTGGCCATGCCAAAACAAACTATATTTAATAAAGAATCTACTTCCATGAGAATGAGAATTCTATGATATTTAGGTTAGGAAATATTGTTGAACAAAGTTTGAATTTCAGACTTTAGTTCCACTTTTAACGCCAAATGTCGCAGTCCGGATTCGCTTAATATTCTCTATATTCTCTAAATAGTTCGAAACTATATGATTTAATGAATTTCATTCGTTCATAAACTGAAATCTAGAGTTTTTATTACGAGGAAACTACTATAACCTAGAAAGCAAGGCATTTATCTTAACAATCAAATTTTTAATTGTAGGTGAGTATATGTAGCAGCGAGACAAACCTAGCGCAACACAATAATCTCGCATCACTGAAGTTACGGTGAATAGTAGGTGACATATTAACACAAATGTGTCTAATGTGTTTTTAATCATCTACACCAAATCACAAACAACATCCCAAATATAGCACAGCATTTAATTGATACTTTAACCTTAACTCAGCGAACAGTGTCACCGGCTTTCCCCGATACCGCAATTTCGGCGGTTTTAATTTGCGCCGACGCACGTGTTCTGATAGCATTCCGCCCTCGCTGTAATTACGCCTTAAATTTTATTAAGTGCCGCGCCTTGGTGCCGAGGCTCCAAGACTCCGACGCCTAACAATGGCCCACTGCGCGAATCAATTGCAATTTGGCATTCAAACTTTATTATTCGTCTATTCGTCGATTCCGCTACCACGCCACCGCCGAACTTCATTTACATGCCCGCGAATCCGAACAGAAGCCGTTTGTAATTTAATTAATGACTTTTATAGCTATGCCACGCACTGTGGCAGAGTGTTTGCGTTATTTATGTGCGCCGTGGTAATTAGTTTCCGAAATTGTTATCAACAATAAACATCTAAATGAAAATTTTCGTTAATTCCACGAGAGAAGGCGGTCATTCGCACACGGATAGCGTGGAATGCATCAGCGATTCTTTTTGCGTTTAGATGCGTTATCAAATTGAGTGAAATGCCGAAATTGGGGTTGAACCGGCCGCGATATAATTAGAAAACGTTTTTAATTGCTTAAACGCAGTGTGGGTATACGCACGTTTCGCAAAACCACAAAACCAACGAATTCTCGACCGCATGAAACTATTCCACGCAAATCTAATAGGTTCTATTGACTAATGCAATCGGTTTAATTAATTTTAATTACTATTTTGGATGTGATTCAAAGGTATTTGGATATGGAACAGGGGAATGTGGAAGGAGGGGATCGGAAATCAATCTCAGCAACTTGCGATTGCGTTGAAAATAGTCACGACTGGCTTCTTGGGGTAGTATGCATTGGGATTGTTTATACACCATATAAATACACACGCACATGGCATTTGTTGATATTACACCAGGCGGCTGAGGGATGTATGGCACCCCCTGGTTTTCGCATGCAGATTGTCGAGCCCCCTACGCTCGTAGGTGCGGAAAAATTAGGGTTGTCGTTAAATAAACATACATGCATTTGAAAGTCTGGCGTGCAATTTCAGGATGATGAGTACGCGGCGATTATTCAGCATGTACAAAAGGTGGGTCTACTCAAAAGCTGCGGAAGGCTTTTGTGCGAACGCATCAATGGGCATTCTGCGTTTGAATATCATTTTGGGGCAAATTATGAAAGCTTGTATGCATCCTGCTGGCACGAGCCGGCTGACCCCGTTACTTTACAATCACGTGTCAGCTGCCGATCTCTCGACTCTTTCGTCCGTCGGTTTGATCACGATCTCAAACCGAGTCGCACTATGAATGAAGTGGAAACATGGCGATATTGACAACTGTTAGTGCAATATACATACAGAACCAGAGACGTACAACCAGTCGTTCTCCATTTGGTTAGAATCTTAAAAATCGTAAGTGTCGCCAATAGATTTGGCAGTAAAATCTAGCAGCAACTAATTGTCATAATCAATGAACAAGGAATATTTTAAAATGACCAATAAAAGGTTATTTGTTAGATGCTGAGATGGTCCACCACTGTGTAAAGACATATAAAGGTAATGGTCGTTTTTGTCGAAGTTTTCGCATCGCAATCGGTTTTCGCACCATAAAAGATGAAAACCTTATCTTCAAATACATTTCCGAATATGTAAAGGGACGGGCAGTGCCGAAAACAGCGGAAAAAGCTCGATGCCAGCTAAAAGCTTGCTACTCTAACATACTATTATTCTACAGAATGTTTCAACAACAAGTTTTAATCTGGCTAAATTGTTTTGAAAATTAAATGTATAGAAGAAGCACACAGAGGATTTTATTATTTTAGTTGTTATAAATGTGACAGTTATATAAATACAGAGAATTTTACGAAAACTGGAAGTATCGGAATAACCCATAAGTAAATTCGGAAATCGTGTTGAGACAAGGCAGTTTTCGTTGGGTTGATATTGAAAATCATCAAAATTGTTTTCGCCCAGTTTCTTGCCGCATGCAACTGAGAACTAACGCAATAACATCTTTGATTAATGTTCCACGGCTGCGTTGACGTCGCAATTGGACGCCGGACAGTTGGAAACGTAGATGCGCCCCGCACAGAAAAGTGCATTTTTCGGTAGAAATAAAATATAATGTCCTTCGGATGGGTAGCACTCCGTTGGTAGGACATTCAGGCGCGGCTCCCCAACAATCGTCGTTTGTAGAGATGCCAGTCAGGATGGACGAGAAAAAAAGCACGCCGAGATTATTAATTACTTGTTCAAGTATACGCGATTTTTCTTTTCCTTCTGCGGTTTGCTGGTTTGTAGCTGGCGTAAAAACAATATTCTGCACCAGGACCATTTTTAATAACACAAAGAAACTGTGGCGGAAGGGAAATGGCCCGGCTGTGGCGCGTGAATGAAGAAGGAATCATTGCCACCGCCGGCGGTCGACGCCACCGTCACCGTCTCCGGACTATACCCCTGTCGTGCAGCCGTATTGTGCGGCGCGGGGCCCGCATACTTATGTGGAAATTGTGGAAATGGCACGTATACAAAACAGTGATTACAGTAATTTCCTCTCGATGTCGGATCCATGTCATTAATTTTCCTACCCGGCTCTGCAGCCACCACTGCTCAATACAGATATCATTAGATATCCATTATAATAATTAATCACGGGATGAATCCTAGTGCTTTTGCATTTGATTAGGCCCATGTCGCATTGGAGGGTACAATACCGCAACTATTTGTTATCGTGCTTTCGCAAAGACACTTTGAGACGAAGACGTAGTCTCTATCAAGGAACGGGAAATGTTTTCTTGTACCTACATTTCCCTGGAATTGGCGACGCCATGTTTGATATTTACAATAGTAGTAGACATAGGCGCAGTGGCGTCCAAGAAATCCCAAGGATAGTGACATTTTTTAGCTTCAGTTTCTCTTTTACCAATGTGTATAAACCTTGAGGGGGCCTAGTCATACCTACTTCTACCAAAAAATAACTCTTCAACAATAATTGATACTTTTCTGGGGTAATTCAAGCGTTTGACTGCTACATCCGTTCGGAACCACACATTTGCCTCATTAAGAACGAATAAAAATAACATAAAATTTGGTGTCCAAGACATTTGTAATCGAATTCTTCATGCAAGGCCCAACAAACAAGTGTTCAGGTGGAATTCCAGTGAAATATTCGTACCTGCGCTGCGGTTCCCCAGCCACGCCGCACCACGGCCAAGGGAACTTCAATTTGTTCAACTTCGTGGATTCTTTAGTCTAGTAACATGTTTTCCTTTCTGTCCAGCTTTATTTACAACAAATTTATGCGCGCATAATTAGGACGGTTTTTCGTACATTTTGTTCCGTACAAAATTTTCATATCCGTTTCCGTTCCACCGACCAAGCAAGGCGCGCAGACGCATATACGTATACGCTAAGCAACCTCAGTGACACGTCGGAGTCGCAGTTGGAGGAAGGAGCGATAACCAAAAAGAGGAACACACTTTACACCAGGTTGCACTTAATTTACCTGTCTGCTCTTGATGCCGGCGGTTGTACATCGCTCTCCAACCTCGGCCTGTGGTAAATGGTTGTTTTCCATGAATGCGTGCTTGGTTTTTACATTCGTACAATAGAGTGCACAAAAACGATCAAATTAACAGTCTATTAACACTGATTTCTGCATGTTAATGAAGAGATATCCTGTTTCGAATGCTAGTGAACTTTACCCTTTAAACAGATATTTTGTAGTTGTACCTAAGATGTTGCTGGCAATAATTTCGAAATCAATCAGATTATCTTGATAATTATATTGCGTTCAAGATGTCCATTTTTTCTTTAAGTTGTATATTAATAATCATTAAACACACGTCGTGTTCCCTCCAATGCTTGCCGTGATTCATCTGTGTTAGCTAGAGTCTGACTGTGAAATCACAGGCCGACACGTGAGCAACCGTCGTCCAGTTGAGTTCGGTTATTAAAAATTAAATCTGTAGACCTTAGCTACACGTACGCCCTTCACGCCTACCTGTTTTTGGGTTCAAACCAGAAACTTCCAAAAAAACAACCACAGATGCACGTACATTTAACCTAACGACTTTTTAATGATAACATATATAATGTGTCAGAAAATCGTATGATTTCTTTGCGCCCGGGGAGCGTGTATGAGTTGGATATCCTCTACCTTCGGGGGCTTCAATTGAAGAGATCTCCGCCTAGACAAGCTATTCGCCTAGGCGCAGATCATGAAGACGCGTAAAGATTTTGTTGTAAGTTCGTGCTTATTGTGTTTGAGTAATTCACATTCAGAAGAAACGTATGAATGGATTGTTCACGTGTGCGGAACGACTTCTGATGCGCTCGACTAGCACCAGACAAGAATGAGAGCACACGAGCACCATGATGATTCGATGGGAATTAACATGCTTGTTTTTCCTCCAGCAATTACGTCCACATTGGAGAAATACACTTCCGATGTTCTCCTCTGCAATTTAAAGAGACAAGCTTTAAATTCAACGTGTGGAAATTTTTATTTCCTGGAATAAATGATAGCACTTTCGACATTATCATTTTATAGATCATTAAATCTTCTTTAAATTGGGCCCGGTGCAAATTAGCAGTCCTTTTTATACGATTCCTACAGGCCGATAAAAAAAAGAAACGCATCTCGAAGATAGGAGTACCGTCAAACAAGCCAACTACCCATACGACAATTTAAATTACCATGCAGCGCGAACATGGAACCGTGTTTATTCAAGCTTATGTTTGTTGTGTGTTCACGTTTATGTGTGCAATTGAATTTATACAAGTTATCTTGCGCTGGCGTTTGGGCATTGCGTGCGCACACTGCTTCCATTTGCCATCGGAATTGCCCTATGGACGTCCGTGCTCGTCAAGGTTGTAAAGATAATGGGCAGATAGAAGAACCGAGTCGTGCACAATAAAATCTAAGGTATTTGTCCGCAGCGAGCGACCGAGCACACATCGGCTAAAAGTATATAATTTAATCATTTGTATAGGTGGTGGAATACAATGGAAGCGGTAATCGTTTCCGTTTGGAACTGTTTCAATGAGTGCTTCAATCAACAACACCTTTTTTATAGAAATTTTCGACTTTCTAGGGGGGAGAGTAATGTATAATAAGGAATGATTAGTACAGCCCATTTGAGCGCCTGTTTCGAGCGTAATGATAATTTGTTTTATGCTCTGCCGCCACGTTAGATTATTTTAATCTATTTCCTCCTCCTCCATGGAGTTCTTCCTTGAACAAGGAGACTTTACAGATATATGGACGTATGTGGAGATTCTGTGGCGAGGAGTAAAAACTGGAAACTTCACATGTTCCGCAGCATTTGGAGATCAAACATCGGCAGGCCGAGGCAAAGCATATGCGCAAATAAATACCGCGGCTTCGCAAAAAGGAAAAGAGGATTGTACTTCTCCACAGAGCATGATATCATATGCAGATTGTCGGTATGTGCACAGACCGACAAGCTCTACGAACGTTCATAGAGACATTTATTTATTTCCTACGTTCGGTTGTAACATTGAATGCCACAAACTCGAAGTGAAATGTCTCTACTCTGCACAAAACAAGCCAACAATATAGGAAAGATAAAATCATTAATTATACCCCGCTATACAATTTTATTGGTAGTCCTATGTCAATTTGCCATTAAAAGAGATTTTTTCAAATTATAACATATCAATTTGATTCATTAAAACGAAACAAAAATCAATAATGTAATTGTGAATAATATTTCAGTAATTTTAATAGCATGATAAAATTTACAAATTAGAATTGTAGATTAAGATGTCCAGTCCAGCATGAAGACACGAATCTTACACATCAAATTAAATTTTAATTCAATTCATTCGGTCGTATTGTAATCCACTATTATTTAATTTGTAGTACAAAATCGTTCTCATTCTAGACTCATAGTCTCCCGCCCTCAAAAATATTACTTATTAAAACTGTTATTAATGGAATTACGTAATTATAACCACATCGCAATTATGTAATTAAGTAATTTTATTTAAATTTATAGTGCATTGGAGGTGTGTTGTGGCGGCGCTAGGAAAAGGCTGGGATATCGCTATTTAGCCGAAAATCGTTATCGCATGTCGAAATCACGCCATAATGCATAATTCATGAATTCTTTTTCACGCACAGCAGTTACCTCTTGCCGTTGTCGTTCATTCAAAAAACGCACAAATTCGTAAATTGAAAATCCACCTCGTTCTAAGTTATTAGCTAACAACATAATTTCGCTCCAGCTGAGATAAAGTCAGGTTTCTTATTGAAATGTCTGCACGATTTGGCGCAAAAAAAGAAACGCCCGAGATGAACAACGTAATTGATTCGGCCTTCCTCATTCTTTTTTTGCTCGACGAATAATTCCATGAATGTTATTTTACTTTGGTCGTATTTCAGCTATGAATTAATGATGGTTTTATAGCCCTTCCAATGCTATAAAAATGTGCATGTTTTAATACTTTTTGTCGGCCTTTTTCTGGCCCGCCATGCCTGGCAAACGTATATTTTTATTTCCGCCAGGCGAGTTTTACTCAATATTATTAAATTTTTAAACGGCAATCGATGACCATAAAAGTTCTATTATTCATCGCTTGGCCTCACGCTGCAATTCTGGCTTATTAGTGCAGACATGGGAAATTTTATGTGACGACTGAAATTGCGTGCGCCCATAACAGTGGAAATTATAAAATGGATGGAAATGTTGAACAACGTATTCAATTATTCAAGAACCTTAAGAAAATATTATGGATACTAAAGCATATTTTAAGAGAGAATAATAAACTATAATATTGGCCATGTTATTGCAAGAATGAAGTTGCGAGATTGGTTAAATATTACAGTTGAGGTTAGGTCATATATACACTAATTATTTCAACGAATATCTATGAAATGTTTAGGCGACATAAAAGCACGTGAATTTGAAATTGTTTTTGTAAAATATGTTTTTTTTTTAATTTAACATATTTTTAAGGGTACGTGTAAACAGACATTTCAAACAAATCTATGACAATACATAATAATGATTAGAAATATGCAAGAAATATTTTATTAATGTATTAGAATTCGTGTACCATTGAAGCGTACACAACTTTGTGGAATTTATTGTACCACAATTGTAAAAATAAAGGAGCTTAGCGTGGAGATCCAGGGAGGCAGCAGGTGGAGGTGAACGCTGGCGCTGGTCGTGGGGGCAGGTCGTGGATGACGTCGGAGTGGCAGATGACGAAGGCCGGTGGCGAAATCACTGGTGCTGCTGGCGACAGAGTAGTAGAGTAGTCGGCGGAGACGGCCGGTGAGGGACACGGTGAAGACTCTCGGTACGGCGAAATCTCTAGTGGCGGCAACTGGTATCGGGCTCGCTGTTGGTGGACTTCGGTGACGATCTTCGGTGTAGAGCTGACTGAGTGACTGTGTGTAAACTGGATGATGGTGTCGAAGTGTGGTCTATGGAATCGCCGTCTTCATCTCTCTCGGCAATGGTTGCTTCGCCTTGGCGACCATCACAGCGCTGGTCGATAGGGCAGATCGTCGGAGATCTGCGTTGCAGGGACCAGATGCGTCATGTGGCTCGTTGCCGAAGATGATGTGGCGAACTGTGATGAGGACCCTCGAGTGCGTGGTGCAGTGAGTAGTCGCAGCCCGACGCGGCGTGGTGGGTCGTGGTGCCTTGGCGATGGTGTCGTCGACTTGAGTGAGACGAAGATGCTGGACCATTGACTATTGCAGATGATGATGTTGTAGGTGTAGGCAGGACTACGGCATGGCAAGCCGTCATTGCCATGCCGTAGTCCAGGATTGACTAACTTCTGATGGTTGGTGAAGATGGCTGCCCGCAGAAGGTGGTGCGGCAGGTGATGACGGCTGCCGTGGCCGGAGTCTTGGTTTGACTGACTGTTGGTGAAGATGACTGCCTGCAGAAGGTGGTGCTGCAGGTGAAGACGGCTGCCGCGGCCGGAGTCCAGGTTTGACTGACTGTTGATGGTGAGGAAATGTTGACTATATATAGCAGGTGAAAATGCTGACGTGACCATTTTTTATTTGCTGCGGATCACGTGTCAGAATTTTCGAAGTTTAGTTTCGGCGGATGCTGATTGCGTGCAGATTATAGTTTGTTGATGTTAATTTTGATTTGATGATGTTTATTCTTCTTGTTTGTGTGGCAATGGATTGCCGCCACAACTTCTTAGTTCAACTATTTACTGCCCCGCATTCTTATTTGCCCGCATACTTGTCTTGATCATAAGCCACACTTGTAGATTTAGTGGAGACCGTCTAAAAGTAAAATAAACACGTAATTTAATGTATGAAGTGTAAAATTAGGAGTTATTTTGTACAAGATCAAAATGGTAGTTCTATATTGGCAAGTATTATTTGCGCTTAAACCAACCACTTTGGATAAACTCCTGCAATAGATTTTCTTTTTTTTTCTTTTTTTTTTTTAATTTAATTATTGTTCTAGACTTGATAGTGTATTATTTTCTACATTTGTCCCGAATAAGCGATGTCTTAATTATCCGAAAATCAGTCGAAATTTTATTGAATTTCAGATAATTTAGATATCGCATAATCTGGACAAAATGCACTAGTTCCAGTGCGTCCCGATTACGCTGAAACTTCTTTTCTTCCATATTTGGCCAAGATCGTAGACACGTATTGATCTATTGACAATCCAACAAAACAAGCGTAGACACTAGTAAAAGAACAATATTGCGCAACATGTCTACTGGCGTGTATTAGGATAAATTCATGAACATATTCAAAAGCCGGCGCGGCGTAATTATAGCTCAAAATAAATTCCTCTGACCCAAAATCTCCATTTTTATTGGAAACTGCTATTTTCTAAACCGTAACTTTTCCACTCCTGCCAATCACATTGTTCTGAAGTTTCAAATGCTTCAGATGCAATTAATTTATGGTTTGCTTGAAAACAAGTGCCACCGAACATTTTTATAAACTTGAAATTTCGTTACTTACACCATCATTTGCAAATAATTTACTGCGCATATAAAAACTAATTAAGAAGACTATCAGTGAAAGTGCCCCCAATGGCGTTGCCTCAACTCGTCCGGGTTGAGTGTGATTAAATTAGAATACCAGTGCACACAGAGAGGTAAGCATAATATACTACGACATTAAGAAATATTACATTTAGCTAGTACGTTGAGAAAGTAGACAACAGACGCGAGACAACACGCGTAATTTTTAACTCCTCCGAGTGCGGCGTGTGCAACTATATTTAGTGATTATTTGCAAGATGGATAATAATTACAACGCGCAACGAATCCGCCTTTTGATGTAAGATGAGGGTGGCGAAAAAGCTCGCCTGCCAACACAAGGTACCGGGCGGTAGCAACAAATGAACGGCGGCGCCCCGAACAAATTTCCATGGCTGAAAAACGCCTGCCGTAATTAAAACCGTATGCAGCTTACTCAACGTCTCTATAAATACGTGCCGGCACTCGTGCGCGCTCACGCTGTTACGCGCATTAATATCGTTTTATTATTTTTACCACCTGATTATGATTTATGCCGGTCAGGCTGCGCTTTAATGAGATAAATGTAACCCGTAATTACGCAGTCGCGCAGCGCTTTAACGCCGCATTACTTACTACTTGCATCGCGAAGACGCGCGTCCATCGCGCACACCGTTGATTCGTCTTGATCGAAGGCAGAACAAGAGAAAAAAGCAACAACAGAGCAAAGCAAGCAGCCAACATAGATTGGCTGATTTTAAAATTTGCTCGTCATAAGTCTGTATAACATTTGAGGCTATTAAGGCTCCAGTTGAATGCATTACATAGGAAAAATGATATAAAATAAATAATATATTTTTTCATTTACTATCTTGCAAAAATTAATAATGCATTAATTAATCTTTGTGGTCAATTGAATTATCTACAAGTGGAGCCATCATTCAGGCAAATTGGTACGGTTGCATTTTCCCAATCGTAAAAACTGCTGTCGAAGGAATAGTCGGACACATATTGCCCTAAACAAAATCAAATCATTTATGAGAATTATTTTGAAGTCTTGTTAAAATCCCGGCGTTGATATTCATAGGGTTAAATGCAAAACTTACAACTAAGCTCTCATTCAAACCGCAATCGCATCATGTGGGACGATTGAAAATTCGTGGATTTGTTCAAACAATGCGAATGAATTGAGATTGGTAGGTAAAATCAAGTGACTGCTTGTGTTAATGGATGAATTAACAACAACCTTATCAATTTTCATGTGATTGGTTGATTAATTTAAAGTATCGGGGAGATGGGAATGGGGAATTTTGAAGTGCTTCATCGGCATTCCCTCGTATTTGGCCTAAATGTGATTTCTCTTGTGGTGTTGTGTCGGGATCTGGGGCATGTGACCTATCTTCTATTTTATAATTACAGAGTGCAAGGTACATTCTTATCATATTCAATGTCAGCATATTCATTCGTTATATTTATGTTAATCAAGTATTCTTTGGTGTTCCCTCAGAATAGAAGGAACTTAATTGTGAATTAGGTGTAGTTGCCAAACATGATTTCTCAAGGAGTAATTTAGGAAAAAAGGGGTTTAACTGCATTACGAGTCATCTGATGAATAGAAATCAAACAATTATCACTCCGGATAAGTTTCCAATATATTAGCAGAGCCAATTACGCCAAAATTGTTGAATTCACCGTAGGCGCGAGCTGCGTGATCAGCGATGTATTACTTCTGTTGTGGTCGAGCTTGCAGAGTCTTTGAAAATTAAACACATTCGAGCCTAAAAATTTCACGATGCGACATCAAATTAACTACATGCTGATGAAAATTATCTTGTTTATATTGGTAGTACCTTAATTGGCATTCATCCTTTACACCATTACACCATTTTACATTTTGCTGCTATTAGACTTCATAAAATAAATAAATAAATAAATAAAAGAAAAATATAATCAATAACAATAAGACAAAATAAAGTAAATTAAGCACATGTGCAACTATCATGCTTTTTGAAAAAAAACTCAGTTTTTCGCAACCTCAACATATGCTTCGCCTCCGTGGTCTTTCCTCCCACCCTCCCTACTTGCTTATCCCTCTCCTCTGTTTCGATTTCTCCTTCACAATTTGTCTCAGTATTGTGACACTCTCCCCTCCCTCTCCCAACCACTCCCTTGCGTTCCCCTTCTTACATCCCAAACCATTCCACCCCACCTCGACATAACACGCATTCCATATATTCGTTCTCCATCCACACCTTCCTTCCTTGTTCCTCACTCCCACACCTTGCCCTGGCCATAACCCGTTTGTCGTCGGCGCCCATATCTTGTTTATATTAACTTATATTAAAATGCTCCTCACTGGAAAACAATATTTATCGCCTTCAAAGTATTTTTAATGAATTTATATTGAATTTCTGATTCTAATGATATAAAATACGACAACGAACTATGTTTTCTAAGTTTTCTTTCAAATGACGATACTTAATTATCGTAAGTATTATCAGGAGTAGATCCAGACGTGCTCTGAAAGTTGAATTTTGTGGTTTTAAACCACATATTTGTATGTATTTTTATATATTTTTTTAAACTTTTTAAGAATACATTAGTATAAATACATGTACAGATTTCACTTTAAATATCACCTAAAGATTTATGACGAACAAAAGTAGGAAATCAGCCGCAGTAGGGCGTGTACATATTATTCTCGAATGAGCCCGCTCGTATTTATTCGCTCGGTTAATCCAACTTGAGACCTTTCCTTTTATTTTCAATTACGCGGGGCATCATTAGGGTATTAATTTATGTTGCGCCAAACGGTTGAAGCGTCATTAATTAATTTGCGCGCGCACACACAGCGCACGCAATTTGCGATCATCTTGCGATGGCGCACGCAGAACTTGCTTACTAACGTATGGAACATGCAACGGTATACTCTGTACGCGAATGAAAAAACGATTGATTATTTTCCGATGAGGATGATGATGCTGTCCGTGCATAATCTCGACCTCACTGCGATGCCGGAATTTAATTTTCTACTCGTACGTGTATTTACACACTGATAATGCATTCACAAATCTTATTTTACATTATCTGCGATAATGTTAAGGCAAAGTTAGGCTCGTTGGCGTCGCCTATGCAACAAAGCAATGGCCGATAATTTACGTACATAAAATCGGCGAAATTATCTCGCATCGAGATTGACGCTGCGTCGGACGGCATTATTTCGCGAGCACGACTTGCATTGTGACTGCCTATAGAAATAATCAAAAGTGCGTTTTAGAGCGTGCGCGGTTCAGTGCTTTTCGTTCGAGATGCATTTAATTGACACGTTGAAAGCTTTACAAGTCGCCAATAAATTAAATTCGGGGGATAATAAAATAATTTATTTGCCAGTGTGTGCCCGTTTTTGGCTGTAAATTTTCACGCGCATCTCGCTTCCTTCCTTCGTGAGTAAGAGGCGATAAGTTCAGCGGTCTATCAGAGAAGGTTTTGTCACGTTTGGCAACGTTTCGAAATGTGTTTATATTTTATGATATGATAAAGGTTGCAAATAAGATTATAAAACCCAAAAAATATAAATAATTATTATTTGGATCTTTGGACGTGATTTCAACCATTTAAATTGTGTTGTAAAAAGCATGTACATTACATTTCTAATTCTAATGATATAAACTTGGTCAACGAAATATGATCACAATCGTTGTTAAATATGTACAATTCTCTGCAGAAGCATCTCCTTCAGATGTCAAGATGAATTGCATTTTAATAATAATAATATCACATATTTTAATGTCTATCGACCTCTGTGGATCTATCCGACATGAATATGTTTTATTTATATTTGTATGTTTTTTTTTGCATTGTTGTTATTTACAAGTATGTTTTGTGTTTATACAATTGTTTGTTGGTTGGTGTGAGTTGTGTTGTGGTTGAGAGTAGTTCTCGCAGTGAATTGCAGATGTCAATAGAGTGATGTGTGAAGTTGAATGTTTGAAGTTGGATGTTGTGTTTGCAGTTGAGAGTTTGAAGTAGTGTGTTTGTGCGTGTATGTTTGCATATGTGCGTGGGTGAGTGTGTGAAGTTGTTGTGTGAAAAATACTCACACTGTGTGATGCCCACCCCGTGAACTCGAACCTTGTTCGCTGGCGTGATACGCCAAGGTGTCACCCACTAAGCTATCCGGACGGGCAGATTGCATTTTATTATGTTAAATACATCGAAATGTGAATAAGTAATAAAATCACGCAATAAAAACGCATTCTTATCCCAACACTATGGGTAATGAAATATTGTTTGAAGGGAATTTTTATTGCTAGTTGAATTATGAAAGATTGCTAAGAAGGTAAAGTGAAGTACTGGACTTGTCCAACAATATTATATCAAATTATCTTACATTGAATTATTTATAATTATATTATTTGAATTCTTTTAATACATCCTGTATAATTACTAGGTCATAGCACCCCCATTTTCATTAATAGTCGGAAATATTAAAATTAATGAGACCCTCATGTGAGTGACTTGATGTGAAGTGCCTTAATTTTCTGAATGACACCTAACACAGTCCAAAAACGACAGAAGTAAGGCGGTAAGGACTAGAGGGTATGTAATAGACAGCCATGAACATAAAACATTCATTATTTTACGATCATTTATACGCAAACAGTTCACAGGCATCGTAGACAACTTTTCCTGAGCGGGTGCAATTATTCATGGCGTCTGTTAGCATTGAATTGAAATTTTTAAATATTAGATTTTCGAAAATCTTGCTTTCGACATCAAAATTAATAATTGGTCGTTTGTAGTTCCATAAATATCAATAAATTAAAATAATAACTGCTCCGTAAGTAGGAAACTTGAATGTCTGAGTCCCTGAACTATTAAACAAAAAAGGAGTAATAGAGGGAAATGTACAAATCTAGTTACCATCCATTAGCCTCAATTTAGAATTATATATTTGTACGAATGTAATTCAGAAAATGAGTGGAAAACAAACAATGCCAAAGTAATTTTGGTTAACCTAGATACGCACAATTACTCTTACGCACTACCGCAATAATTAAGGATTCACCTATTTTACTCATTTGTTACGTTATATACCGCGTATGTGAAATATAATTGTCAATACCTATAAACTCACACGTTACAATATTGTATCTTATCATGATCAGTGCATCTAGGGTTAGCATAGCTGTAAGTTTCATTTTTAAGTAAAAAATCGGTACTCGTGCTCACCTTGGGGAGTAAACTGCCGGGATATGTTAGGCAACGTATATCTCAAAAACAAACAATCCTATTTTTACTTTTCTGTTTTTATGTGCGTTTTATTTCAATTGAAGAAATATACTTTATTTAATTTTCTTCTTTTTTAAAATAAGCTTTGGAGATCTTTTCAAATGTGACATGCGGCGCTCGTTGACATGAGTTGCGCTAGTTTTGCTCATGTGCTAGCCTCAGTGGTGCATATTGAGCTCAGGCGCCGATTTTCATGCTCGAGCCATAAGTGCGAACGTGAATGTACAACGTGCAACGAGAGCAGTCAGGTCATTTTATTGCGTATCACGTTTTACAGATGATTTAACGACTCGAAGAAATAAATACCATCAAACAAAGTCACTCGTCTTTTTCATTATGGTAACCCTCGCCAGGAACAATCAAGAACATACCTCGTAGGTGTTCTGCGTATCCTTGAGTCGTGTGCGTATTGTACGTTTTGGTTGCTGTCGGCTCGGCATGAATTTACGACCTCACTGACGGATTCGATGTTGGCGTGGAAACACAATGATCGTATCAATTCGAAGTATCACACTCGTAGTCATTGCCATTGCCGTTGCTTCTTCCAGGCAATTCGCTCGGATCGTGCCGCGCCGATTACAGCACATACACAACACTTCACTGCACTGTTATTACGCCAGTATATGATGTGGAACTATTCAAACATTACGTATTTAAATTCATTCGCACATAAAACTTCAACAATTAGAACAATGCCGCGCAGCAAATCGACGCGTTTATCTGAAACGGGGCTGCTCATAATGATGACACTAGTTGTGGCTGCTGTGTATCACATTTTAACAATGACTGCGCAACCGAAGCCAAAGTGTAAGTGTAACGGTTTTGTTTTCGATTTGTTCACGACGCCATTTCGTGTATTGTTAGCACACAATTCGTTTTATTTCATTTTGCTGGATTGAGTGATTACATCGACCACGGCCCCATGAATAAACCGATTTTAATTTGATTTATATTTGTAAATTTTGAGCTTTTATCCTGTAGATTTTCATTTTAGGTACACCAACTTCATGTTCTCAAAGTATTTTTCGTTTTTATTGCACGAAATTCGTGTCTATGAGATCAGTAATTAAGATATTTTTTTACAATTCACAACTATGAAATTAGATTATGAAGCCGAAACCACATGGCAATAACTTTTTCCTGAAATTGTACCACCTTGAAAGTGAAAGTAGCAAGTTGGAATTAAACTGAGTTGAAATTATACTAACTATTACTATCTATCATTTGTAAACTTAATTAATAATTGATAACCAGTGTAATAGCTGCACTGCGTGGTATCTGTCTTCGATTTGTCTCGTTCATGAGGTACCCTTTCATCAGTTTTCTGTAGTAATTCCCATTTCCCAGTAATCCCAATTTCGATTCGCCTTGACATTTGCAATAATCTGTAAAGAAATGAGTTGTGGAAACCACCAAGTAAAAAGATCCAGCACAAGATCTACATCGGCATCAGTTTTCTGTAGTAATTCCCATATAAATATTTCAAAATTGAAAATAAGAAGTACTTCAAGAGATAGCTGGGATATGAATACAAATTTCGATTCGTCTTGTCATTGGCAATAATCTGTAAAGAAATGAGTTGTGGAAACCACCAAGTAAAAAGATTGAAAGGATTTTTATTTCAGCGCTGTGCATGACTGGTGAGAATACTTGGATTTTTTGATATAGTTTTTTGTTAGAGGAATTTAATTCATTGGGCTATGATCGCGAAGGAAGTATTTCAATTGCCCGTCTCTGCCCGTGGCTTTGTAGAAGCTAATTTTTGTTTCTGTTCTAAGATATTTGTTGCTCCATACGTAATTTCGTAGGAAACCAGATATCCCGTTCGCTTTGTCAACTTGTACTCCAATTTCTTCGTGGCCGTAGTTCGATATTGCGATTTACAGGTATTTGAATTCCCTTACTTGTTCTATCACTGTACTGTCTACTTTTGTGTGAGGCCATTTCCATATTGTATGCTTTGGCGGAATGGTTAAGTATATGCAGCATTCTCTGTAAGTTGTCCTCTGTATTAGCAATGAGTGCAGCATCATCTGCGTAGCAAACAATATTTATGTTGTTTTATCCCATATTATATCCTTCACACTGTTTAGTTTTGTGAATTATTTCGTTCATCACAAGGTTGAAGAGTACAGGACTTAGAGAGTCCCCTTGTCTGACGCCTCTTCCAATTCTAATGGGTTGCGTTGTCTCTTGGTTTACCAACAATTGAATTTCGGTTTTTGTACAAATGTCCTCTGTGACTTCAATCAGGTCTATGGGGATGTTGTATTTGTGAAGGATACAGCTTACAGCATCTATTTTTACCCTATTAAATGCCTTTGTTAAGTCGACGTAGCATACAAACGCTGGGTTGTTCCATTCCATTGCTTTTTCTATCCAATCTCTTATGTTAAATAAACGAAAATATTGTGCTATTCACTTTTGTATTGCACCAATAAGTTGCAACCATTATTGCAACCATTAAGTTGCTAAGACTAATGAATAGTGAATGTAGTACGTGTGGCACAATTTGAAAACGTTCAAATTGGTAATTATATTCTATAATAATATGTAGAAAAAGCGAGACGAAATAAGTTTGTATTTAAACATTGATTAAATTTCAAAGCCGATCATAAAGAATATTATGGATTTCGTCTGGCAATGCGTCTATTATATGCAAATGGCAAATGGCACGTTTTAATGCGTGCCACGTTTTATAACTTTATATGTATGCTGCACGCGGTGGTGCAATCTGCGTGTGCACGCGCTTCGATCCCGTCGCGGCATTATATTCGTTTTGCATAATGTTTAATACTCGATGCTAAACGCAATAAAAGCCACGTCGCGGGTAAGTACATACGCGCGAATCACTTTATGGCACACATCAATGTATTGCGATATTAAGTAATAATGCACAAGTCGCTAAGACGTGGAACCAGAGAATTACATCGTCACCATTACTGCAGTGCATTGTATATTTCCGGCTGTTTAGCCATCGACTAAAAGTTGTATTAGTTTCGGCTTTATCATTTAAGTTCGGCGGACACAGTGGGGTGGCGGGGTAACTGTAGTGCTTGTCGACTCATGTTTATATTGCCTCCGCCCGAAACGAATTACACTAATCAAAGTTAGCTCCGGTTTCGGCATTAGCATTGCGATTTGTGCGATATCTTGGGCGATTGTGGCGGGCGAGTGGCGCAGCGACGTGCACGTCGCCGCCACCACCATCAACATGCGCCCTCTTGCAAATAGGATTGTTGTTTACTCGCATTTCGGCTTACACTTGTAATGCGTTTTCGAAACTGCATGCATGATGCATGCACGCAAATGTTTCATGCATATTTCAGCATGGAATTAACAATAACGGCCGTTCGTATGTGGATTAGTTTGGGCCAAACTAACACTAGCAATGCTAGTTACTCAAAATGTCAATAATGCATTGATGTTTATTTCGACTCTTGTTTGTTATTATTTACTAGCATAGCTAAATAAACTTTTGATAATAACAACAAAATTATTTCATTACTTGCTTTAATATATGTTTAAAAATGTTAATAATATTATATTTTCATCAATTTCTGTTTTGAATTTTAAGATGTTACAATTGCTGTGTCAAATTGGTCAACTTTGACCTAATTCAAACCGGTGGGGATAATATACCAAGACGATCGGTGTGTTAATCATGAGTGCCATAAGAAATTTGTATATTTGATTTTTGGTCGATTCTCTCGCAAAGCGTATAAAGCGCAACCGATAAGAAGTTAGCAGCGAGCTTTCCAGCAGCGAGATCAAATTGCCCCATTTAAAATAACGCGTAAAATAAAAAAAATTTACCATTTGCACTGGAGCTTCCTCGAATGTTTCAAGGCTTCTTGAGAGGTAGAGAGGTTCTCGAACGACCCTCATAAAACTGTCACCAGCCAGAAAGAAGCTATTAATTGCGGCAAAGATATTCACCAAATTCTTTAATTGTAATTAAATCATCAATTTGCACTTTAATTAATTTAATTTTA